>NW_018922048.1:19379-35592 GCF_002207925.1 Prunus avium | reverse complement strand
CACGTCCTTGGGCAATTGAGCCCATTTCTTGTCCACAAGAGGGACTCTGGTGCGTGCCAAAACACCAATGTAAGACTGCATCTCAATAGCAACCTTGCCATGTGGTCTGCCCCTTTTATTGAACTCAACCACATGCTTAATCTTCTGAATTTTCCTCTTCACAACACAGCTCATTGTGTTGATACCGCGAGTCAATTTTGGCTCCTCAACAAATGTGGTTGAGCTTGGGTCTTTATCAGAGGTTGAAGAAAATCTCATCCTCTTCGCAGGTTTGCTTTGAACTGATTTGGCTTCATCCATTGGAGACTTTGAAACTTGGGCCTCCTTGCTTTGAGATTTCGAAACCATTTTTAATTTACCTGCAAGAGAAACAACGACGGTTAATTAAACAGATCGACGTAAAATTAAATAAAAGACGTCGAAAAAATACAACGATGATATTGAATTTAGGACGACGGTTGTAAAACAACACCGCCATTGTACAAACAATACCAAGACATTATCAAGAAAACACCGACGTCTTATTAACATTTCTCACCAAACATGGTATGACAATAGGACAATGGTTTTATGTTGTTCATGTCGTATTAATTGTTACCCCACGTCGGTTATTAAGTCTAAAAACCGATGTGGATTACATATTAACACGTCCAAAACAAAAGACAACCATCGTTGTGATACAGGAAAAAGGTGGAGTTCTTTCTCCAAAGAGACGATGATTTTATCTTGTTTTCGACGTATTAATTGTCATACCATGATGGTTATTAACCACCGTCGTGCAGTTGCATTAGGTCGGATTTAACTACTGTCGTGGTTTGTCGATTCTAACGTCACAAACAAGACAGAATTGTCATCTTCAAGCTCGTGAGGGTAATGGACCAATGAATTTTATCAAACCAGTGAAAAATTTCGTCATTTTGACGGAGTCTTGTTTCTAGACTTGTTCTTTCAAAACCCTCTTCAAATGAAATTGAAAAAAATGAAAAGAGATTGAGAAAAAAAACCTTTGGCGTGCAAAGAAAGTTTCCTTCCGACGTTAACTTTGGTGATTTGCGTACGAAGACGATAACGATGACAAGATTCAAACGATGATGATTACGAAGCTGCTTTTGGGAACTGAGAGGGAAACTGAGATATTTTATCGGTGAGAGAGAACGTAGAACTTTAGGTCAGGTGATGAAAAAGTTTATATATTTTCCTAGAGTTCAATAACACGACGGTTTTATTAAAAACCGCCCTAGTATGTAGTTATAACGATGCAAAACTAGTAGGAACCGACGCGGTTATTAATAAAGCCAAACAACTTTTGGAATTTCGAAATCGACGTGGTTATTTTGTCATTTTGACGGAGTCTTGTTTCCAGACTCGTTCTTTCAAAACCCTCTTCAAATGAAATTGAAAAAAATGAAAAGAGAATGAGAAAAAACCTTTGGCGTACAAAGAAAGTTTCCTTCCGACGTTAACTTTGGTGATTTGCGGACGAAGACGATGACGATGACGAGATTCAGACGATGATGATTACGAAGCTGCTTTTGGGAACTGAGAGGGGAACTGAGATATTTTATCGGTGAGAGAGAACGTAAGACTTTAGGTCAGGTGATGAAAAAGTTTATATATTTTCCCAGAGTTCAATAACACGACGGTTTTATTAAAAACCGCCCTAGTATGTAGTTATATCGATGCAAAACTAGTAGGAATCGACGTGGTTATTAATAAAGCGAAAAGACTTTTGGAATTCCGAAACCGACGTGGTTATTTAAGTTTTACACAACAGAAGTTTACTTTTAATGACTTGATATTATATATTATGACGGCGCTTCTTTATCTAAACCGTCGTTGTATGCTTACATTCAACAACCCTTAGTAAAAAAAACCGACGTCATTATTCAAATTCAATGTTACCTTGTTTTAGTAGATCATCCTGGTTAATTAAAAGTCAACGACTTCTTTGGTATTCCGAAAATGACGTGGTTCTCTGGGCAATACACGACAAAAGTTTACTTTGGAAGAAGTGGTATTTCATGTTTTCACGTCGTCATTTTATCCATAACCGACGTTGTTTGTTTTAAAGGTCGTTGCCTTAATTTACGAAAATATCTTGGTTGTTTATATTTATACGACCCCAATTGTGACGACGGTTTTCCATATAAACCGTCGTGATTTTTCTTATAAGAAATAAAATTAAGAGATAAGTGGTAGTGTTCTCAGTCCCGTATGTTTGATGATTTTCCTTTTGCAAAACCCATGCAGTCTATTTAGAAATGCAGAAATGCAAAGGTCAGAAGATATTAAGAAACATATTATCTAAGTGTTGGAGTGTAGGCTACAAACTACATGAACGAAAAGTGACTTTTTACCTTGAGGTTCAATTTGTGTCACCTAATATCGACAAACGAAATGCTCAATTGTATATCGACAAACGAAATGCTAAATTGTGAAGTTTAAGAGAAAGCAAAGGCTTTTCACTTCAAGCCAATCATCGCAGTGGGGCTTTGCACAACCTTATCAATTAATTACTTGTTTTTTATTTTAATTAATTTGACAAGAGTTTTCGGCTGTTTTGACAAGTTTCCGCACTCGACAAATGAAAAAGTCTTCAATTCAACACACAACACCTTCTAAAGTAATTTGGAGACTTGTAGCATTTTGACGTAGACCTTTAGGGTAAACTAAAGTAAGGATAACTAAGGGTAACCACTCAATTTTCATTCAAAGTTTTGCTTTTTATAAGTTCAGAAACCAGAATCTCCAACTCTTGCTGTGCTTTCGTCTTCTACATAATTAATGTTGAGAGTTTCACTTCTGCTATGTTTTCTTCTTACCATAAAAAGTGTTTCTTCAAGCACTGATAACTTTTGCAGAGATGACTTCCCATCGGCACCGGCCTTTGTGTTTGGTGCTTCCTCCTCTGCTTATCAGGTTTTCTCAATTTCTTTTCATTTTTCTTTTTCTCTCTAATTTCTTTTCATTTTTCTTTTTCTCTCTAATTTCTTTTCATTCGTATTATTACCTGGGTTGATTAAAAAATCTACATGAAAAAAGGTGGAAGGTGCTGCAGCCGAAGATGGCAGGACCCCGAGCATCTTGGACACATTTGCGCATGCTGGTTAGCTTCCCACCACTTTCATATCAAATTCTTTTTCTTCTTTTTTCGCTCTTTTTTCATTTTTGTTTGTTGGTTGGCGAGGTCACAGGTTAGATTGTAGCAATACTAGTTTTTATGCTTTTATTTTGTATTTGGTTTTTAGTTTTTATTTTTATGAAATTTTTTTAACCTCTTCATGAATAAATTAGACTTTTTGATTAGTTATATTAAATTTTTCCAAGAATTATTTAGTTTTAAAAATGTTATACATCCAACGTCTCAATTCAGTTCGAAAAAGTCAATGAAGGATGCAGTCACAGATATTGATTTTTTATATATTTATTATTTATTAAAGATTTTTCCTACTGAGAGGGGTGATAATTACTAAATTCACACACGTACACTATACAGATACTAAAACTCAAACCCAGAACCTTACCCAATGGAAAAATTACTCCAAACCACTACGTTAGTAAATCATTTTCTTAGATATTGATTTTTAAATCATATTGATTTGGATACCAATCAATATTATTATTAATAGGCAGCCATAGATATTGTTGTAGTGATTGGTATTCTTAAAGCAAGAAAAGTCTTAGCTGCTTTCTTCTACTAGATTCAATGTTAAAATTCATGTCCGTCATAAATACACAACAAAAAAAGTGATCGGCATGAAGAAAAAGTACGAAGAAGTAAATTCAAAACCGTATGAAAAAAACTCATGCCCGAAACCTGATCGAAATAGATTCAAAACCGCATGTAGAAAAAGTAATTCATAAACACAAATGAGCAGGTACAAAATAGTAATTCACATATTCTATTGGCATACTTTCGTTTTTGTTGTTGATTTTTTTTTTTCATTTTTCATTTTTTGGGACAGACTATGTAATTAATAAAAACATACATGACAGTGTCATGTGTCACATTATTATTGTAAATTACGGTTTTATCACATACTCTAGAGTAAAGTTATGGTTACTTAATTAGGTATTGGTTTTTTTTTTAATAACAATATTTCCGTCCTTATCCACAAAGTGACATGCAAAGATGGACCCTAAATTTACTCTGTGAAATTACCTTTACACACCATATATACGTACCTAACTTAAGCATTGGAGGTTCTTGGGTATGTATTATGCCAGTATTCTTATCGTTTATTGATCCTTATTGTTTATAGGAAAAAATACCTTGAGTTGCTAGGTTTGAACCCCAATAGCATCTTGATTGTGTGTACGAGAAACCCCCCCTTCTGTTGTTTAGATTATCACTTGTACTGAGGAAGTAAAAAGAAGGTCCGCTCTCACTGGCCAAGGACAACTGAGGCTGAAATCATTTTGACAACAATATAGAGGGAAATCAAAATCTTTTGCCCTCACAATTAGCGAAAACAACCATGTTTTTCTTTGTGATTCTCTAATACATAACTATTCCGAGAATAAAAAAGATCCATCCTCTGTAGACTTCATCTGAAAAAATCTGAGCTCAATGTCCAACCACTTCTAAATTGTTAATTAGTAGTGTGAGCTTATAAGTACTGGTTTCCTCCCAAGTACCCTTTCTAGTGTTTTCAATGTGGGTTATTTTGGTACCTTGTTACCCATTCCTACTGTATATTTATCAATATAATCGTTCAAAGTAACCACTATTTAATCAAGCGGATTAAATAAACTTAATCCATATTAATAATATAATCAAGTAATCAAACATGTTCAAAGTAACATGATAACTTGCGCGTGTCATGATCCTTGTTAGTTCATAGCTTAACTCAAATTTTCAGGTCATTTTCATGGAGCTACTGGAGATGTAGCATGTGACGCGTATCACAAATATAAGGTATATATTTTGCAAAATTCAATCTAGTTATTGCTAACAATCTTTTCTTTTAGTTCAGAGGTTTCATGCTATATCAAGACTAGCTAGTATTCGAGAGGTTTTTATAGTATTTGGGAGGCAATATAACATACTATATGTTCCGTACAATTACGTAATCACACGATTTATTGCCTAAATAGCTAATTAGGAACATGTTGATGCTATTTGATATTCAATGTTCATTCAAACTGTTGCAGGAAGATGTTCAACTAATGGCAGATACTGGATTAGAGGCATATAGATTTTCCATCTCATGGTCAAGACTTATCCCAAGTATGCATGAGCTTCCAATTGTTACTCATATTAAACAAACAAGGCTTAAGTTTTCACGCACTCAAATATCCAATTTCTTTATTTCAGATGGAAAAGGACCTGTCAATCCAAAGGGTCTACAATATTACAACAATCTTATTGATCAACTAATCAGCCATGGTTACTATCTACCTTATGATACTACATTACATATTTTCCTTCGAATTTGGGGAGTGGTTATACTCTTAGGGCATGTTTACTTAGGAATGGAGGAAGTTATGAATCATGGAACTAAATTGAGGAATTGGAATTAGATCAACTAGGTAGCTGATCCAATTACTATTTTTGAGGATATTCGCGAGTTTAGCATGCAACCCATATAATTTTGGATTGCTTCTGTGTTAGTAAATGCTGGGGAAGACATGAATTTGAGTAATTCCAATACCCATTCCTGATAAAGTAAACATGCCTTAAGAAACGTGTACCACTTTCACCAATCTAAAAATTATGTAATTTTATGTCTAAGTGCTTTATTTTTCAAGCAGGAATCCAACCACATGTTACTCTACACCATAGTGATCTCCCACAGGCACTTGATGACGAGTATGGAGGATGGGTTAGCCGAAAGATTGTGTATGGTTTCTTCGCCCACTTTATTTTATTTTATTTTATTTTATTTTTTTTTTGCGTAATTTCAATACATCAAGAGGAAAAGGGAAAAGATCATGATGGAACAATTTTGTGGTTGTAGAAAAGACTTCACTGCGTATGCAGATGTGTGCTTCAAAAATTTCGGGGATAGAGTTTTGCATTGGACTACTATGAATGAACCTAATGTTTTTGTACTTGGGGGTTATGATGCTGGATTTCTTCCACCACAACGATGTTCAATTCCATTTGGTCTCAACTGCTCTAGGGGTAACTCCTCAACAGAACCATACTTGGCAACGCATAATATCTTGTTATCTCATGCATCGGCTGCTAGATTGTACAAGAAAAACTACCAGGTAATTGCAAGAGAAAACAAATTCATGTTAAATGCTTCAAGCACTGTTGTTCTTGCAATGGTGTCCTTACGTCTTTGAATCAAGAAATAGGACAGATTAATTAGTGTCATAGCTACTAACTTTTCACTTGTGACTTAGGTCTTCGAGTTTTAATTCAAGAACATAAAGCATTTTAACTAAGAAAATAGTTAGAGATAGGTTGAGGAACTAAGAAATTGAGAGCAAATGGGAAGTAGAAAAAGAGAAAACTCTGCAATATTTGATGCCTCTCCTTATAATGTACATATACTATGTGGAAATGCATAAACGATTATAAGCTCAAACATACAATACAGACCGTTATAAACCATGATAAAGAAGTTAAAAGAAACCCAACCTAATACAACAAAGATTGTTCCATGTAACATCATACTTTTGGAATGCAGGATAAACAACGTGGGTTTATAGGAATCAACCTTTTTGCCTTTTGGTTTTTTCCTCAAAAAAAAACCATTGAAGATGAACTAGCAGCCCAAAGAGGCCTCGACTTCTATATTGGTTGGTAAGTTTGAAAGTGGCATAAAATTGCAACCTCTCTGTTCTCTTTTGTAGTCATTTTCCGGCCCAATTTGGTGGACTATTAGTACAGCTGATCGTTCAATGGAACATAAAAATGGAACATAAAAAATAGATGGTTTGGATGATCAAGCTACTATGTGAAACCGATCGAACAAAGTATATATATATATCAATTATTATTTTCTTGTCTTAACTGCAAACTCATTGTATCTATTTTATGTTGCAGGTATTTGAATCCTTTGGTGTTTGGAGATTACCCTGATGTAATGAAAAAAAATGCAGGCTCTAGAATTCCTTTCTTCACTAGGCTTGAGTCTCAAAGTGTCAAGGGTTCGTTTGACTTCATTGGATTTAATTATTATACCGTCGTACATGCCAAGGACAACTCCATCAGCTTAAATAGTACAAACAGAGACTATATTGCTGACTCAGCAGTCAGGACGACACGTAAGTTTTTGCTATACGTATATTTATATATCAACATGTATCTGGATTCAATTTCTTTTAGCCCATCATTCCAACAATTCTTGCATTCCAACAACAATTCTTGCATCAAATGTTCACGAACCAGTACAAGATGATTGTATGAAACAAAAAAGATCCAAAATGATTAATTTACCTCTAATGGCTTTTAAATTCATAATCACAATGTGGCCAATCCCTAAAACAAACCAATCTCTAGTACCAATATGTCGTGCTAATTAACAACAATAGATAACATGTCGAAGTTCTATGTTTGAAGGAATTCAAGAGTTCTTTGTTTGGGGTTCTTTCCCCAGCTGGTTCATAATAAAAAAATATATATTCAAGAGTTCAACGTCGATATTGTGCGGAAACACTCCAAGACTTTGTTGATGGACTATGCGACAGCATACACACAAACACCTTGAGAATAAAACACACACACACACACACTACGAAGAGTGTAAGCAAACACACAAGAACACAAAGATTTATTGAGGTTCGGCCCCGTGCCTATGTCCCCTTTGGTGATCCCCTCGAGAAACTTCATTAGAAGAATAGGAACAACTTTGGTTATAACATGAACTTCCCCTTAGCTCTCTACCCTCTCAAACCCTAGGTTTTCATTTCTCTCACACTGTTGCTCAAACCCTTTGATGCCCTTTGTAAACACTCAAGAATTCACCCTTGAATTCAATCTTGTGTTTATCTCTTGAAAATTCACTCTTGAATTCTCCTCTCTTAAATTAACCTAGCCCCAAAAACTATTTATAACTTATAGGACTTAGGTTACAAGTTTGTAGGAAAATAAAACCTTATTAAATTAGGCTAGAAAACCCCAAAATAATAGGAAACCATGTCAAAACACGCCAAAATGCCAAAATAGTGTGTGTCACTATTCCCGTGATGATCGGTCGTTGGGATTGGACGACTAGTTGCTAAGGGTTAAAAAATTGACTTCAAGCTCTCGGCCAAAACTGGCCGATTGCCTGGCCAATGTGGATTAGTCGCTTGCATTGTTGCTTCCTTACGACTTCTTCCTCTCTTTCCTTGCTGCTCCATCCTGCAGCGCCTTGGGTGTCATCTTCCTCCCACATAAATGGTGAGCCAATCTTCAACAATCTCCACCTTGGCGAACCATCAAACAACCATGAACAATGGTTGACCCCTATAACCTTTTCAACCTCTTAGAAACTATTCTAGTAATTCCCAAGAGCTCCACCATCGCAACAAACCTCTTGCCTTAATGCACCTCAGGTGAGAAGGTGCTCTACCCAAGCTAAACTTTGGCAACCCAGACCTCTTGTGTAGAAGAGAGATCCCCCATGTCGAACTTCTTTCTCCTAGCCTTCTTGGAACCTTGAATTCTTGACACGCATACCAACCCTTGTTCTATAAATCCCCACGCAACCACCAACTTTGCTCTTGAATTTATGAACTAGCTCTTTCCTTTTCATCCAAGCACCCATTTAACTTTCCTGCTTCATGCTCCCAAAAGCACTCCGAAATGTAGTTGAATCTACCTTGTCCTTCCCTTGGGGCGGTTTGATGGATTCTTTGGGCCCGGTCCTTGCTTATGGTGAAGGCTACACCTCAAGTAGAATCCCTTTGTGAGTTTGTTGTTCATGCCCATCTTTTTCAACCCTTGTGTCAAGCTCCATCCATCTTAGATTCCCTTCCATGAACACCTTAGTAAGAAGTATCTTTTTGGTTGCCACTGACCCAACAATAGGTTAAATCTTACCCCTCATAATCACCACCGAACCTTATGTGACTAAGAGCTTCCATTCTTTGGCCTTGTATGATTACCCTTTCTCTATCCAGAGCACCAAGGGAAATAAGATTCTTTCTTAGTGCCGATACATGCTTTACCTCAGTAAGGCTCCTAACAACACCATCTTGCATCTTGATCTTCACTGTTCCCAAGCCCAAAACATCACAACTTGTTTTGTCTCCCAACAGAATATGGCTACCCTTCCTTTCTCATATGTATCAAATATACTCTTATTTGAACACAAATTATAAGAGCATCCGGAATCTAAAATCCAAACTAAAGTAGAACCCATATCCAAAGAACTTGCCATGACGTCCCTGTTACGCTCCTCTTCCGTAACCGTCAAAAGTTCGTCATTGGCTGCGCTTGGCATTCTTCATCTTGTTCCACTTCTCCTTCCATACTAGACAATCCTATTTCCAATGGTCCGTTCACCCACACTTGAAGCACCTTTCATTGTCCTTGAATTTAGGATTTCTCCCATTGCTTTTCTTGCCCTTGGACTTGCTTGAACGACCCTACTATTCGGTTCATGTTAATAGACCCTCACCTTGAGAGCTATCTCTAGAATTTTGAGCCAACTTGTGATGCACCAAGTCTTGCACCACCTCCTCAAAATTGTGAATACTTTTGCCAATCATCAACGTCTTCCGAAAGTGTTCATAGGATGGAGGCAACGATGCCCACAACATCATCGCCACATCCTCCGTGCTATAAACCACGTCCACCTTCTGCAAGTCCTCTATACACCTATTAAAGGTGTTAAGATGCTCCGTGAGATGTCCACCCTCCTCCATACGAACATTTAGGAGAGCTTGATTCATGAAGCAGTTGTTTGATAGTGACTTTCCTTCAAAAATCCATTTGAGCTTTTTCCATGTTTGCTTTGTGATGTCTTCCATCACCTTGATGGACCCCTTAGCCAACTCGCCGAGCACATCCCTTTCTTTCATTGTCATGGTTTCCGGTCTTGTCTCGTCACCTACCAAGATAGTAGTTGGACCTTTATGGTCTAGGTCATGTTTCATTCTCCTTTGCCATAGTGTGAAGTTCTCCTTCCTTGTGAATGTCTTCACCTTCAGCTTCATGCTATCCGTTTGTGGTGTCTACATTTGGGAGTTTTCTCCCGCTGCCTTCTTGCCGGCTGCCATCATCAACACTTGCAAAACACCCTTAAAACTATAAGAGCCTGCCACGAACCACGGCTCTGATACCACTTGTGGTGCGGAAACACTCCAAGACCTTGTAATTGATGGACTATGCGATAGTACACACACAAACCCTTTGAGGTACACACACCACGAAGAGAGTAAGCAAACACACAAGAACACAAAGATTTATAGAGGTTCGGCCTCGTGCCTATGTCCTCTTTGGTGATCCCTTCTAGAAATTTCACTAGAAGAATAGGAACAACTTTGGTTACAACAAGAACCCCATTAGCTTTCTATCATCTCAAACTCTAGGTCTTAATTTCTCTCACACCATTACTCAAACCCTTTGATGCCATTGTAAACACTCAAGAATTCACCCTTGAATTCAATCTTATGTTTCTCTCTTCAAAATTCACTCTTGAATTCTCCTCTCTTAAATTAACCTAGCCTTAAAATTCTATTTATAACTCCTAGGATTTGGGTTACAAGTTTACTAGGAATAGGAAACTAAAACCCTATTAAATTGTACTAGAGAACCCCAAAATAATAGGAAACCACATTAACACCCTAGAATTCCCTCTTCAATTTTCTTTTGTCTCTCTCTTCTAAATTCTCCGGCCTCTCTTTGGCTCGAGTAGTTAAACTTAATCCCAAAAGTCCTATGTATATCTCATAGGACTTGGGTTACAAGTTTACTAGGAATAGGAAACTAAAACTGTATTAAATTGTACTAGAGAACCCCCAAATAATAGGAAACCACATCAAAACATGCTAAAACGCCAAAAACAGCGCGTGAGACTACTCACATGATGACGGGTTGTCGTCGGGATTGTACGATTCCTCTTCCTCCCGCATCTATGGTGACCCAATCTTTAACAGTCCAGTTGTGGCCTAATCCCATTATGGTACGTAGCATAACTTTGTGGATGTATTAGCCGAGCCTTTGTGAACATATATTGGTAAATATCTATCGGATGTTAAAAAAAGAAAAAAAACTGAAGTTTTGAATTATTAGCTTCAAGATTTACCCCACGATTAAGTAAATATTCAAAAAATTATTAGTTTTTATTACATGATTCATCGATTACATCTTTGTTGCACTGCTTTGGTGTGCGCATTGGTCACTATAGGGCAAGTTTTATCTTGGTTAAGACATGATATAATTATTGATTTAACTTACAAAGTTTATTTGTGCAGTTCCAAAACGTAATGAGTCATCATCATTCGAGGTATAACTTTGAAATAACAACTTGTTAACTTTAGAGAGATGGGTTATCAGCACACTTCTAATAACATCGATGTTGTTCATAATTTAACCACTTACAAATTCCAGTAGGTGTGTTGTTTTTTCAGAAGACCTTGGTGTTATTAGGAGTGGTATCATTCATTATATATTGTATTTATTTTTTCAAGTTTTCGATGTGGGGGGTTAATTTAGGGTCGTTTAACTAGACATGATATAATTATTGATTTAACTTACAAAGTTTATTTGTGCAGTTCCAAAACGTAATGAGTCATCATCATTCGAGGTAAAACTTTGAAATAACAACTTGTTAACTTTAGAGAGATGGGTTATCAGCCCACTTCTAATAACATCGATGTTGTTCATAATTTAACCACTTACAAATTCCAGTAGGTGTGTTGTTTTTTCAGAAGACCTCGGTGTTATTAGGAGTGGTATCATTCATTATATATTGTATTTATTTTTTCAAGTTTTCAATGTGGGGGGTTAATTTAGGGTCGTTTAACCGTTTATGGGGGTTAATTTCAAGCATTACTAATGCATTTGTTTGATGTAGTATCCAATAGCTCCCTGGGGCCTGCAAAGACTGTTGGAATATATGAAGCAAAATTATGGCAATCCTCCTGTATATATCCATGAAAATGGTATATATCTCTCTCTATCTAAATGCTGAAATTTAATCATAGTGCTATAATGCATGTATTTGAATATAAAGTGTTGGAACAATTTGCAATTTAGTTTAGTGGGGTACTTTTAGTTTCGCTCTTCTTTTTGTAATGAAGTCATATAGTT
The DNA here is from genome assembly GCF_002207925.1 of Prunus avium. The sequence continues at coordinate 23,396 of NW_018922048.1, read as the reverse complement.
TCAACTTTTTAAAATCAAACAAAATTTAGTTAGATGATAATGTTATAATAGGACATTAAAGAACAAACCTAATTGAAAATAATTTATGGTTTCTTTAATTTTTCCCTTTTTTCTTTGGATAGGGAATTTTTTCTTTATTATGAATCTAACTTTTCATGTTTATATGATCTTTTCATCTATCTCATTATCTAAATGGAAAAGTATTGGCATCCTATATATTTTAGGTCAACAAACTGCACGCAATTCATCATTGGAGGATAGGTCGAGGATAAAATATGTGCAGGGACATATCCAAGCTTTGCTTGAAGCTGTAAGGTATACCTATTTTCTGCCAGTTATAATTTAACCCAAGGGTCATAAGATTTATCTTATTCTCTCCATTTGAAGTCTAGCTATCCGAGTCCCAAGAAAGTGTTCATACAAGGGAAATTTAATTGCCACCTTCGATATGAAAAGACTACTTTGCTTTAACAAGAAATGACAATTGAAACCAAAGAAATGACTGATTTTGTAACTAATAATTAATTACATGAACAAAATTGAAATTAATTAGGTCAAGACCCAAATTGTTGTTTAAATAGGCAAAGTGAGAATTGGCAAGATATGTTTCACTTGTGAAGTCTTTATTTTATTTTATTTTATTTTTATACAGGCGAAAGGTTAAATTACAAAGAAATGAAGGATTTCTCACACACATTAGTCAAGGTCTTTTTTCACTAGGCTATAACCGTTGACCACTTATGTAGTCTTTAACTATCTGATATCATCTTTGTTTGCTTTTTTCTTAAGTGCTTTTTCTTGTTTTGTACCATAGTTTGACAACTAACTAGTACTTGTTCTTAATTACTGACGGATGCTATCTGAAATCTTTACTTTTGGAAGGAATGGATCAAATACCAGAGGCTATTTTATATGGTCCTTCTTGGACTCCCTTGAGCTATTGGGCGGCTATGAATCAAGCTTTGGCCTATACTACATGGATTTGGACGACCCTGATTTAAAAAGACAACCCAAACTCTCTGCTCATTGGTACTCCCAATTTCTAAAGAGCAAGAACCTCACCAGCTTAGATGGATTTCTTGAATCCCTTTCCCATGGTTACCATTCTCAGTAAACTTTATTTTACATAGTAAAATACTTATGTTTAGAGCTTGTAGCTTAAGTGGTTAAGAGCACATACCTCTCTCCTCCAATATTGCTTGTATCCAAAATAATTATGCAACATTAAGATACATCACTTTCAGTGGCGAAGCGAAGAATTATGTCAAGGAGGGTCAACTTTAAATATTTTTATAATTACAATGAACTTAGTTTTTATAGGAAAATATATATAAGAATTCATTATAATGATTAAATTTCAATATCACAAATTTAATATCTTAGTAAGTATAACCCAAATTCTACCAACCCAAAAATAATGAAAGAGTATCTAAAGTTGATTTTAGATAGAATGAGAAATTTTTTTTCCACGTCATGATAAATGCATGCAATGTCGGTTATTTACACGTGTCATTTCATATTAATATGACTTTTATATTATATTTTATTCCTAATATTCATAATAAATTTATTTAAAAAATTGAAAAATAAACCGACAACTACCATACACTCATTTAATGATTGTCGTCCCCCTAAACCGTTTAAAAATATAATATTAATAAGATTTGTTTATTGTATTTAATTCCTAATGTTCTTAATAAATTCCAAAAAAATCTGAAAAATAAACTGACAGATAGTATGCACTCATTGAGAGATTGTCTTCCCCCTCAAGCTTTGAAAAATGTAATTTTAGTTTTCAAAATTTCAAGTGATAACAAAAGTCAAAATTGTTTATACTTTCATAATATAACCCTAAGGTTTATGTGATCCATTGGTAACCATAAATACAAATATATGATTTCCTAATTTTAGCCTACTAATATGGAAGGCATTGTTGTAAGGAGTATGTAGCAATTTTCGGTTTATTTTTCTCATACTTGCGTATTTTTTTATTTATAATTATTGTAAAATTTAGGGTTTAGGGTTTAGGATATATTGAAACGACGCCGGTTTTCTCTCCACTGTTTTTGGTCAATTATGCATGTCCGAATCCCAGGAAACACAAAGCCCACCTAATTATTTAATATTTAAGACGTCGGTTTTGTCAAGAAGTGATGTGAAAATCATTTACTACGACACTTTTTTTCAATATACCGACGTAGTTAAGTTTTACAACGTTGTTGTATTTAATAAAACATCGTCGTAGGCTCATATTAAACGACGTCCGGTATGTACTTTCCGTCGTCTTTAAAAAACGCATCCCCTAAACAAAACAAAACAAAACTACACACCCTAAACAAAACAAAACTACACACCCTCCCTATCTCTGTCTAGCAATGGAAGAATCCCAAAAGGTGGCATATCCTCCCAAAACATCCGATGTTGAAGCCGCATACCTGCTTGGGCCAAAGAATGCGCCACCTTATTGCCCACTCGGGGTTGGAACAAAACATCCACAATATGCAACTGTGACAAAAGAAATTTAACGTCCTCAACTAGATTCCCCAAGTTGCACTACAACTCTCCTTCTCCCTTCAATAAATTCACCAATTCTTGTGAGTCTGTAGATATGAAAAAATTGTTGGCTGCAATAGAAGGACGTCGGATCGCTGAGGGAGTTGCCACTGGGGGGCCAAATTCCCTCACTGCTCTTTCAGCTTCATCCGCCATAAATGGGGGTGTCGGAAAAATCCAATGTACCTGAAAATAAAAAGAAAAATTCAAATTAAACTCCGAATTAAAATATATTGATATTAATAGAAAATAAAACAGTCCCCAGCAGCGGCGCCAAAAACTTGTTGTGAAATTATTGCAAGCGCACAATTCGCACAAGTAATATAGAAATAAGTAGAGTATCGTTCCCACGAAGACTGTAATTTCCTATTAATTACCAATTATGATTAATTCAAAAGTTTATCTGAACAATTGATTAAGAAGATTGATTGATTTAAGTAAACTAAAACAATTATGAAGAATAACAATTTAATTAACGATGGAAAATCAAGTTTGATTAGACACTAGAGCATCCGATTTCACCATAACCAATTCCACTTAATTCTTATAGCCAATTAACCCTAATTACTATCCATGTTGACAGTTGGTTTCTCCTAATTCATTCGATATCCCCTCTCGGGCTCAACCAAAAGTATTCTTAATTAACAACCCATTCTCTCTCGAGCAACAGATTTAGAAAATCAAGAACCCATTAAGTTCTATGAGAACCTGCAAGAAAACTGCATGAGTCATGTTAGTCCCTCTCGGGCACTCATTCAAGTCATGGTATTTGTTACAAGAAGCAAACACCAAACATCTCCTCTCGGTCTCCGCTTGGATCATCAATTAAATATTAGCTAGATATTTAAATCATTAAGAACAGTAACAAATACTCAACATGGAATAGTAATAAGAAATTAATATAACTATAAAAATTAAGTATTCATGGTTAGGCTACATCGTAGCCCTAGCAAGGGAAATTAGTTCATGACAAAAGAAAATATAAACAAGAGAATTATTGTCATAAAACCGATTTGGTCGATGGGCTTGATCTTCGGAGTCTCCACAGGAACACCTTCGAAAGCTCCTCAAGTAGTGCATCAGCAAATCCTTGGCTCTCTCTGATGTTTCTCTGGGTGTATGAAAGTTGGTGGAAAAGTATGGTATATGGGAGGATGATCGTATCAAGCCCCTCAGGGTGATCTTATATATTGTAAAATAACTAAACCCTACTCTTAAAAGGTCTGGAAAAAAAAAACTCTCCTAAAGCTAAACAAAATTCCAAACAATTAAGGAAACAAATTAGGAAAGAATCCTTCTTTGACTTGGAAACACGTCAGCCAACTTGCACACACGTTTTGGGGTCGTTTCACATCCTAGAAAAATCTGGAAAAATATGAGAAACGTAGCTTTATCTCTAAGCTTTCCAAGCATATATTACACGCCACTAGGAAAAATCGGAAAGGTCTTCAAATCTTCAATCTT
>NW_018922047.1:209198-223963 GCF_002207925.1 Prunus avium | reverse complement strand
AAACGGCTCGTGCACTTGCGAGTATCACAAGTTGAGGATGCAGCTGAATCTATTTTGGTGCAGCTGAATCGAAGCAACAGGGTGGGAAGGTGCTTTAAGAAGTTGATGTCGTGAGAAGCAAGTGGGTGCCGTTAAAGAAATTTTCAAGTTACCCATAATGCCCTCATGCTTTTAATAAATGACAGTCTTATACCCCCGCTTTACTCTTCTTCTTCCTCGTTGAGAGCTGAAGTTAAATTTCATAACATTTATACAATAAAGACACGTTTAGGTCTTAGGGACGGATAAAATAGAGCATACTGTTTGTGTGAAGGTGAGTACAAGGAGTATAATTGCAACAATAGTAGAAGCAATCTTCCTTGGAGTGTTGAAATAGTCTCGCTTTAGAATTGCCTTCCACCGGTGCCGACGGGTCTTGCAGTATGCATTTAGATTTGCACAAATCTGAAAGTAATAAAAAGGCTTTTCGAAGCCAATGGGTATACTTCTGTTCTGTTGAACCCAATGAATATTTGTGTAAACCCCCTCCCCCCAAATCGCTTGTAATGAAGAAGAAAAATTCTGTATGAACTTGCAATAAAGACAAAGTAATTCTAACATCTGGGCCTAATTAATTAAGATAGTCCTTGGGAAGATGCATTTGAACTTTTATTTAAACTATAATTTACTGTCACTGCAATGTCTTTTTCTTCAAAAATGAAAAATATTAAAGGGTACTAAACATAAATTATGGAACTAAAAACACTTTGTTATTATGGAGATTCATAAACAATGAGTGCTTATGAGGATGAAACTTATGTTTGCAAACCAATTAACAAAAGGGTTATGACCCGCGACATTTAATGAGTATGGTGAAAAGATTGTTCTTGGTTGTCGATCCGCAATGTCTCCTCTTAGAGGGATAAGATAGAGCATATGGTTTGGATGAGTGTGAGCACAAGGAGTATAATTGCAGCAATAGTAGAAGCAAGTTTCCATGGAGTGTTGAAATAGTCTCTCTTCAGAATTGCCTTCCACCGGTGCCGAGGGGTCATGCAGTATGCATTTAGATTTGCACAAATCTGAAAGTAATAAAAAGGCTCTCCGAAGCCAACGTCTCTGCTGATATGGTTAAACAGAATGGAGAGGTCTTTGCTACTCCCTAGCATGCTAGATATGACTCCGTAGTCCATGAGTAAATCTGCGTCCCTTGATGTCCTGATCATGCACATCATGAGGAACATAAACTGGGAAATGTACTTCTCCGTGTCGTGGCACTGCTCAAAAGCGATCAGGTTCCTGAAGAGAGTTTCTGTCCAGTCGTCTGCTATGAAATTTGGAATTTTGAGACGACCATTGTTGAATTCTATGTTAAGCAAGGAGGCACTGCCTTTAATTGTCTCAAACTTAACTCCGGCCTCATCGAGTGCCGTCACGCTTGGTGGAATTTCATGAATCTTAGCGTTATGTTTTTGCTCGTCCTCTTGAGGCTTTGGCGGTGCCAAGTAGTAGCGTCGTATAAAATCAACAAAATGATTCACTTGATCATGATTAGCAGAGACAACATGAGCGGGAAACTTATCAATTTTCACGAAATGCTTGAAGAACTCATGAGTTAGCATGGTGAAAGAAAGATGATGATCTCCTGGAGAGAGACTACTCATACCTATTTGCTCGTACAAACCCTCGAGGATGAAGAAGGGAAGTTGATTTTCGATCAACAAGATGTCGTGGTAAACGTCTTCAATCATCCTCGGCTTGTGAAATATCGGATCACAATTATCTCTGTATCTAGAAAAGTGATGCCTAAGCATGAGTTCCAAAACAAAAGTTGCATCCATCAGCATGATGAAAGTAAATTTATCACTACTTAGTTCAATATGCTCCACATAATAGCTCCTTGCTTTTGCTTCCCATGCTCTCACTAATCCAAGACAATGGTCCAAGTTGAGCTTGTTCCGGCGGATAAAGGCGTCCACGTATTTGGGCTTACACATGGCATAGCTTGATTCTTTGAAGTGATAAGGTCCGATTGAGACTACACGAGGTTTGTAGAATTCTTCATTCCCCTTGCGAAATCTCTCCGGGACTTTGTAGATGCAACACTCAGGCGACAGATCAGGCGTGCGTCGGATAAATTCCTGTATGGCAATCGCCACTGAATCACTCGAATTTCCAGTTATCGGTTCCTCATCACTGGTTGGTATGCTTGAAATACCATCATGCGCTATACCTCTGTCGCCATGCCCATCGAACGGCCCTGTAACATGTGCACGGCCCCTCTGTCATCAAGTGTATGGCAGAGCCAAAATTTTACTTTAGTTAGTAAGCCAGCATCAAACAGTATATGTGCTTTTTAAATTTATAATATTGTATGTCAAAAACTCTCGAGTTAATTGATAAAGTTTGTAGGTCAAATTATGATCATGGGTTGAGGATGATGAAGCTTACCCTCATAAGTTCTTGAGTTGAATCGTTGGCTGACTAGATGGCTCCTCCTTGGTATAAGATATTATTTTCAGGCAGGCCTAGAGCTCTTTCTACAATCTGTGGAACTAACTGAGGAAAGACCTTTGACCTTGTTACAAGAAATTCTCAAAATGTCATACAAGGTATTCTTCAATATTTGCAAAAAGAAAAGTTTCCTTGCAAGAAACTAACAAAGTATTATCTAATTCTTCTTTATATACAAAATCAAAAGTGCCATATTGTTCTTTGACATTGGTACAAGAAACTAACAAAGTATATTATCTAATTCTTCTTTATAAGTTATAACAAAAGAGAGGTTCATTGCAAAGGTGAACGGTGACCACCGTTTAGTTTGATTAAATTAAAAAAAAAAAACATTCGCTGCTGGAGATGCCCCACAAGGCCTTCTTTCTCAAGATTGAATTATTCGCGTGGAACAAAAGAAAGCAACGCCGCTAGGTTTTACATTAATTTGGACCCGAGCTAGATTCTCTATTTTTCTCTCCTTGCATTTATGTAGGTTCCGAGCTTCAAGTCTCGGATTGGTGTTTGTATTTGATTAACTTAATAACATGGAATTCCAGGCGTGAGCTTGCAAGGAACCTTTTCTTTTCGCAAATATTGAAGAATACTTGGATGACACATCCTTTGATGCCTATATATACAGACAATGAAAAGTGCCATATTATCCTTCGACATTGCAAGATGCTTCTCATTAAAGGCATGATTATCTACAATAGGAAAAGGTTTCCTCACAATATCTATTCCTTTTTCTTGTTCTTTTCATGGCCACAAAATTCAACAAATCATAATTTACAAGAATCTTCTATGTCAACCTAAACACTCTAGTGCTATGTAAAAAAAAAAAAAGATCAAGCTACCGAACCCAACTTTAGGCTCAAAACCCAAACGAGCCTCTATCATGACATCTTGTTTTCCCTACCAACCGCTCTTATACATAGCCCATGCAAACATCTCCATGTTCAAACTCACACCACCATCTTCATGTTGCCTATTGGTTTCTTCCAAAACTCCCTCCTTCATCTCCGTCTGATCCTGTAATCCGGTCATCAATAACTTCACACGAATCATTCTTTGTTCCTTCAAACCCAAGTCCAACGGCTCGACAGAGTATATCGCGATTTGCGTGAGGGTTGTTCTTGTACAAAATTGAAACCCTTTACGTGGCATTCCAATTGGCCCCTACACGTGTCAGCTTGGACACAAAGAGCGAATTTTGTTGGATTTTTGGGGTTTGTGGAAGTCTTGACATGAAGACGCATAACAATGTGAATGTCCCTAATGCAAGCAATAGAATGTGGTGGACAAGTGTCACGCCCCGGACCCGGGGGTAGGCGGAAACTCCGCGTCCGGTGCGTGAGAAAATAAAAATAAAAATAAAATAAAAAATAAAAATAAAAGCCGAAACAGAGTTTAAAATAAACTTCTCTTATAAAAATAGATCCCAAAATCTTTACAACTTTACAATAAATAGATAAAACTCTATCACTCTCATCTAATTCAACTTCAACCGGTTTAGTCCTTGTCTTGCCCACTAAATCATCTAAAAAATTAAACAAGGTGAGGGATGAGCAACCACCGCTCAGTGAGTAGATTATGTAATATGCCAGTCAAGCAATGCCGTTTTACACACTCTAGAAAATATAATGAAAAGATACACCAATCCAGATCATATCACATCATCCCTTCATATCTCGGTTATCCTTCATAGCATGTAACCAACCACGTGACTCCTATTGGCCTTACTGCCCTATGTCCCCGTGTGGTACATCTATCCCTCGGGTACCCCAACATTGAAGTTCTCATGTTCCATGAATAATACATACTTCATATTCCAATCAATATATATATAGCGTGAAAGATTGCACCAAATTAGACATGCTTGACTTGAAATAGAGAGATATTTGTAAATAGAATAAATCCACGATAATTCATGGTTTTCATATTTTATCATAAAATAAGAACTTTTAGAACACATTACATAAACCACTCACCTCGATAATGAGAGCCCTTAAAGAAATTGGGAGGACAACTATATCTATCTTCATGGACTACTGCGCATGCCATGAGAACAATAATAGGAAAGGGTTCCTATTTATACTACTACATAGGCGGCAACTACTTTCCTTCAATTGGTCTAATGAATGGCAATTGATAAGGTTTGGCTCCAAGTTTAGATAGCTATTATTGGAGTGCCAACACCTCATGCTCAAAAAGAGCTTACTCATCTAGGTACAATGACACTTGGAGTCTAAAGTACGTTTTGGATAATAACTTAGGCAATTGAACTTGGTTGGCAAGAAACAAGAGATAAAGCTGTCATAAAAAAAACAATACATATAAATATTACTATTTTTAATAACTAATAAGATAAATTTATGAAAATATAAAAAAATACGGGGTTTCACAATAAGTCCTAATTTTGCAATGTACGGTGATGCGATTGACTTGTGGTTGAGCGGTGAGCTTTTGCATTAATCTCCATGGCTAATTATAAGAGGAATTAATTAATGGTTGTTACGTAATACCTAGTTACTAGGCTTTTGCATTAACGACAAGCACAAAAAACGTGCCGTAAATATCAATTATTAAAACGACACGCACAAAAAAACGTGCCGTAAAAGCTCCAATTTGGTGTAGTGAAAAAAGGTTACTATAGGCTGATTGCAAGCGAGAGATGAGAATGAAGAAACGGGTGAAGAAAGGTAATATAAAGGAGGTAAAACTGAATAACTAGTACTAGACGACCTCAATCTCAAACTGGTTCCAACATATCATTTGCTAATGCTATAGAATTTGATAACCAGAAATAATATAACTATTTTTATACCGCAGTCGTTTGATATAGCAGATAAAATGATTAACTGAGCTAGACTTTGAGAACCGAAATGTATAAGATAAGGGAGAGGAAAAATAACGAATTCATTTTGATATGCAGTCTCTAGGGTTTATATATGTGGTCTTTAAGAATAAAAAGATGCATTAATTACAGCAACAAAAAGTTAATTAAAACCTAATTTCACTTCAATGGGTCAAATACCCAAAAAAAAGAGTAACAAATCTCCTAATTACAACTCATGGCCAACAAGGAGAAAGAAAGGTATAATAATTTTTTGAGTAATTGTTAATTAGTAACATGAATAACATTTCGAATTAGAAGTACAAATGCCATAAACCATAGCCCACAATTTTGTATAGTAGTGCTTTAGGAACTTGCAATGATGACACAAATTTATGTAATAATTCTAAGATGTGTGCTTAATTTATTAAAGATAGTCATTAGCTAGAGCATAATAATATACCTCATAAATGAAGATGAGTAGGATGAGTATATTGCAACAATAGTAGACATAATCCTCCACAGAGTTTTGAAATAGTTGCTCTTGAGAGTTGTTGTCCACCTCTTCTGCCAAGGGTACGCATTGATTTCTTGTTTCTTCATTTTTCTGGGTCACATATGCATTCAAATTTTTACAGAGACTAAAGTAACAATTTGTCTGACCCAAGCCAACATCTTTTCCAATGTGGTCAAGCAGAGTTAATAGATCTCTGCTACTGCCTGGCCTGCTGGATATAATTTTGTTCTGGACGAGTAAATCCACGTCTTTTGAAGTTCTGATCATGCACCTCATAAGAAAAATATAATGGGAGATGTACTTCACGGCGTGTTCGTGGCACTGCTCGAAGGCGATGAGATTCAAGAATAGAGTTGTTGTCCAGTCATCTATTGCAAACCCAGGAATCTGCAAAACGCCATCTGTGAATTGTATGTCAAGAAATGATGATGAGGAGCATGTCTTGGTCACAAACTTAACTCCAGCCTCGTCAACCGTTGTCACACTGGGGCATTCGCAAACGACATTGTTGTTATCTTCGCGCTGCTCCTCGTCAAATGGAAGTGAGGGCAAGTAGTAGCAGTGCCGTACAAAATCAACAAAATGTTTCACTTCATGACAGACAACATGGCCGGGAAACTTTTCAATTTTCACCAACTGCTTGAAGAACTCATGTGTAAGATCGGCAAAGGAAACATTTAGAGTTCCTCCAATCTGCGTAAACAAACCCTCAAGCACGAACAAGGGAAGCTGATTTTCAATCAAAATCATGTCATGGTAAACGTCCTCAATCATCCTCGGCTTGCCATATATGGGATCCCGCATGTCTATATAACTGGGAAAGAAATTCCTAATCATCAGCTCCAACACAAAAGTTGCGTCCACCAGAAGAATAAATACAAAATCATCACTGCTTAGTTCAAAGGGCTGCGCATAACAACTCCTGGCCTTTCCTTCCCACTTTCTCATTGTCTGAACACAGAGGTCTAAGTTCATATTATACCGACCCAGAAAGGCCTTCACGTAGTTGAATTTAAAGGCTTGCATGACTTCGAGCCCTCCTCCAGCACCAAAGTGGTAAGGTCCGATAGGGACAGCCCAAGGTTTGTAGTATGATTCTTTATTTCCTTTACGAAAGCTCTTTGGGACTCTGTATGTACAGCAGTTGGACCCCCCCGACGATTTTGGGATGCCTTGTAATTTACTTTTTATTAAAATTGCAACTGGATCGCTCTTACTTGTATGGACGCGTGGAGCCGGAACATCCTTCAGCACCCCGTCTTCTGGAGGAGTATATATCAGACCATGCACGTCAGCTTCTGGAATTAAATGCAGATGTCCTTTTCGTTCTCCTACCAGATCATCTTGTGGAGGAGTATATATCGGACCAAGCACGGCAGCTTCTGGAGGCATTAAATGCAGTTTTCCTTTTCGTTCTCCTACCAGATCATCTTGTGGAGGCTTAAAATGCGCGCCAACTGGAGCAGTATGTGTATGTCTGTCATGGTAGAACTAATATGGCAACAAAGGAAACTTGTGCTAGAAATTTTATTTATTTGCATCCAAAGATCCAGATCTACGAATAATCCTTTAAATTTCCAGTTTGTACATCACAAAAGCAGTCCTTTTGAATCAATTATCCTTCTTTTTTTTCATATAAAGTTAGTGTGGAAATGAGGAATTAATGCTTGGTAGCTCTAGCGCTTTTTTTTTTTCTTTTTAAGGTTTTAAATTTTCTTTTCAATCTTACTAGTAAAAAATTGAACACAAATTTTTTCCCAAACCACAACACAAGACAAAAAGAAAAAAATTATTCCCAAAGGCTAAAAACATGTGCCTAAGTACATGAGGAAACAAAATCTGCAATATGGGCAGTTTTTATTTATTTATAGATATATAATTGAAGACACAAAAAATTAGCTTACCTTGATTTCCCATCTTTCTGAGATTATCTTATCTTCAGGTACCCCTTTCGTTCGGCAAATGTGGGACTAACTGTTTTTATTTTGCAATTTCTATTCGCTTACAACAAGTAGTAGATTATGTTGATGCTACACGTTGAAAAGGCATCCATATTGTTCTTGGACCTTGTTACAAGAAATTAACAAAGTATCAACCAAGTATTAATTCTCCATTGTAAAGATCAGGTTCCTTGCAAGTTGCTTTCCCACTCATGAAGCCATGATGATTATCAAATTAATTCAAAGGGAAAAAGAAACTAAAGTTTGCTCTTATCTATTCTTCCATTTTTTTTACTTTTTTTCCTTTTAGCTTATCCTTTTTTAAATGGAAAATGTTTAGCTCCTTGTAAAGAGTTCTTCCTTCTTTGCAAATGAACCATAGTCTGACATGTCTAGAAAGTTTTCACACACACTGTCAAGATGTCATGGGGTTCGAACCTAACCACTGGTCTGTAAGCCAATACCCTTTTTCAACTGAGCTACATCTTGTTGACACTCTTTTGTAGTTTTAAATGAGTTAGTTTTGCATATGTATCAAACCGTGATTTGTTTGTAAGGAGAAAGGGCTTCTTACATGTAAAGAGCATAGCAACTCCTTACGTGTAAAGAGCAGAGCAATATTCTTTTGAAATAATTGAAGAAGTGTTATTGATTGTATGATTGTAAAACATTAAAAGATATAAATGCGACCGCAACCAACGCCCTTTTCACTTTTCCATGAAACTCAATCCTAGAACGTTGTTAGAGAGAGGATATAGAAAAGCCTGGAGTCTGTTTTCCACCAGTTGAGTGAAAAGCCTCCTCCAAATTATGCCAAAATAATAATAGATTCCGCTGCATAAGCAACATCATGTGTAAATAGATAGAACAGAAGTCGGGAAAGAGTACAAGTATAATAATGCATTGGGAATTGCTTGTACCTCATAATTAAAACGAATACCCGTGGAAAAGAATGCTGAAAACGTAGTTTTATGGTTTCACTTAGATTGGTTACAAGGGCTCTTCCCAATAAGGGAAGTGCCTATTTTTGGCATCTATCCCCTCCCTCTCTTCTGGTCAGGGAGAAAAACTTAGTTGCAACGCGGATAGTATTGTTTTGCTATTCCAGTCCAACAATGTTATGCCATGTGGAAGTGTTATCACGTGTGTAATAGTGTTATTTACGGGGGATAGCAAAATAGTATTATCCCCGTTTCATGAAAGTCTTTCTCCTGGTCATGATCCTCACATTGGATGGCCTTCTTGGTCCTCCTTAAGATAAATGAGTTTTCAAACAAAATGCTGGTGGCCATGGCATTTTCAGTTTTCAAACTAGATGATGTGGTATAATTTTCAGTTTTGCTGCTGCATTTTTTTGGCTAAAAAATATTGAGTTTTTCTTTTCTTTTTCCAATAACTTTGTTTGTTGTGGGTTTTGTTTGTATAATTTTGGGTTTTGTTTGTTCTTTTCTTTTTCTCTTTTTTCCTAAAACTGATGCTACCACTTTCCAGTCTCTCTCTATACACTGGAAAGATATATACAACATGACCTTAATTACAACAAATTATCATTATCATTCAAGTATTCGTCATTACAAGAGAGAAGGATTATCTTTGACGCTAGCACTTCCCTCCAATGATTGTTTTCTTCTAATCTTTTCATGGAAACAAAATTCTAGAAGTGAAAAACATCCTTCCGATATTACACATTTTTCTCATTTTAGTAGCTGAAAAAACAAATAGTAAAAGAAATTGGAAGAATAATGCAAGCTTTACATGGGACATATAAAATTGGACTATTATTTAACCTCATCATTGTACAAAGAATACCAATTGCAAAGCCAGACCCTAGTTTTCAAAACAGGCCTGGCAACTATATATATCTACCGCTTCGGTTCAGTCCAGGTCTTGCTCTCAAAGAATTCATTCAGCATGGACTCGATAGTCTCAGGACGAAACCTTATATACTTCTGTGGGTTCTTCCCATTCTCGATCATAGGCCTGCAACACAGATCACATCCATATTAATGCTGAAAAAAAGAAGATTATGAATTTTATTTTTTGAAGGAACGTTTGCAAATGTGAGAAAAACATGCCCGAAACGATTGACGAATGATCTGTAAGCAGGCAAGAGGACTTCAGCAACAGCCAGCCTCAAAGACTCTCGCAACTCACTATCGGGAACCGTCCACTGAGACTGCCTTTGATGAAGCTCCTCAAATTGGACGTTGAAGGTCTTGAACCGATCTTTCACCATTGCTCTTGAAAGTGAACTGCTGTCACTACCTGATGAATTTCCGCCTTGGACGGTAAGACACTGCAGAATCTGCATCTCACCAATAAAAACAAAAACAAAAAGGCCAAATATAACAGAGCAGCTGAGAATGATTTTCAGCTAACATCCACAATCAGAAAGATTATAATGGAGAACAAGTTTGATCAAATAATCAAAACCTTTGCCCAAGAAACCCTCTTATACTGATTTGCATGCTGCTGCACAATCCTTCGGTGTATCTGCACCCAGTCGTCCCCCAACAAGTCCTTTGCTTCTGACCTGTATATAATTACTTAACCGGCAATGTTAGGATGCAGATAGGATCAGAATCTATAAAAGAGCAAGACTAGTACGAACCTCCGCACAGATCTCACTATATAGTGAATGTTGTTCATGAGAAATAACTGAGTGAGTGCAGGATCTTTATACTGCTTCGATTTTCCATCCAGATTGTTCTGAAGAGCCTGCATAATCCTTGTAGTTACGGCTGTTAGCTGAGACTCTGAATCACCGTCATCAAACTCTTGAAAAAGTTGCTTAAGTGTAGACTGATAACTGCGAACATTAAAACAGTCATGTGTGATTGTTGCACAGTTAATATCGACAAAGGCTGAGGTAGCTAGAAAGAAAACCAAATTTGGAACTGGGGAAAAGGAAGAAATATAAATAATAATCAAAAGTAATAACTTAGCTAATATAGAAATTATTGTAATAATGAACTTGACAAATTAAATATTACCCTCATAAATAAAGCAGATGAATTTACTATAAGATTGGATCGAGCAATTGATACCGTTTATCAGATCATCTAGAAAGACATCAACTATCATGATTACTTCAAATTTATACATACATTTGTGAGCTCCTCAGACTGGGACCAAATAGCAAGAAGCAGAAAGAGCAGGAATCATTACTTACTCGAAGAGAAACTTTACATAGTTTATCACATAGCTTGTCAACGGATGGACAGTTCCATCAAGAACAGTAGTTTTTGTGGCATCTTTTTCAACAGCTTCTTCAAAGTCACCAAAGGTTTCCTGGGCTGTCTGAGCTAGACGTTTTGTCAAACTTACTGCAGATTCCCGCATTTCCATACAAGCTTTACTTCCGAAAAGTAATTCAATCTGAAAAATAAGATCTAAGAATTATATTTAAACAATCAATTTGTTTTCTTAGAAGTATTAAACCAACATTTGATCAACATAAAAAGATAAAGACGAGCCTGCTATGACACCATCAATCCATAGCATCTTGAGCTTCTACGTTTCTGTAAAAGTTCTAATTTCCTTGCAAACTAAATTAATATATGAATTCTGCTTGCCACTACTTATTGCCATGTTACCACTTTTCTACATTTTGGCCTTCAATTTACTCCAGTGATCATCTTATGGAATTAAACGCATGAACTTGTTAATCTGAATGCTATTCCTTGAAAGTTTTAAGGTGTTGTCAGACCTCTTCCAAACTTACAGAGTTCCACAACGATTTTAGAAAACGAACAGGAAGGTCATAACCTTGATTCATATCATCACAATAGCATAATTTTCACATTCATAATAAAACCAACACTACATTATGCATTGTATGCTGCAAGAGACTAGAAATATTAATCTGAAGAGTGAACAACGGTATAGAGACAGTTCACTAAGCATATAAACAGAGCTTTTCCAAGATGACATGAACTTGATAAACTCCATGTTTTGTCCCAAATTAATATAAATAGAGCAACTTCAGAAACTTTTTCTTCAAGTTGAAGTACTTTCACAAAAAAGAACTGATGCATAAAACTAGAAACTGTTTGTGTGTGTGCGTGTAAAGTTAATTTCCCATAAGCCTCATACCTTAAATACCTGTCATGATGTCATCAATCCCTAATAAATTATCCCCCAAAATATATCACAAGAAACTCCCAAAATTTAAAATTAAGTAAACAACTAACCATTTCCAAACAAGTTTGGTCATGCATGGACTAGTTTTTATGCAGCTACTAAAATTTCAATACCTCTGACTGCAGTTCTCTCATTATCTCATACATGTCTAAAAGCACAAATAATTTTTCAGGTGACCTCTTGCTTCTGGCAATAGCCTCCCCAAAACTGAGAAGCACAGCCATACTGTTTGCCGTAACTTCAGAAAAACATGGATTCCTTAGTGAATCGTCACCTTCAAATATTTGATCACAGATTTTCTTTTCCCCAGCAAACAGTAGCTTCACCTGTATAAATATATATGATATTATAATAATAGTAATAATAATAATTGTAAATAAAAACGCAACAGAAAACAACAAACAAACAGTTTACAATCAACCGAGTCAAAGTCAAAGAAATCCTTACAGCTATCCGCATATAATGTATCCAATTCCCAATCTTAGCCTCTAAAACCTCCCACTGCATTTTCTGAACATCATCCTTACTAAGTCTTTCCACACCTAGTTTCCTCAGGCTCTGCTCCATAACAGCTGCACGAGTATCCCTGATAGATAAATAACATTTTGTCAGTTTATGAATAAAATGTGAAACGAAGATCACAAGGGTTTGAATCGATGAACTTACACTAGACTCAACCAAGCCTTAAATTCAAATAAGTGGGGTTGGCTACAGGAATCGTTTTTCTCCAATTTTTTCTATCTACAGTTATCCTTCGTTACCTTTTTTATATTCATGTAACAAAGAAAAGGGCAAATGGAAATATTTCGTATTCTATCTGGAGAATAAAAATAAAAACTGCAAACTATCCTCCACCATTTTCTTCTTTTTCTAACTTAAGCAATGGTGCAACATAAGATTAACCACACAAAAGAAAATAAAAATCACCTGTAGATCCTAAAGAGCTGTTGTTGATGGCCAGCTAGAATCATTTGTTGGGCTAAATCATGCAGTAATGGCAGAACCCTTGGTGGAATAAGCGTTAGTGGTGCATAAATGACAGGTTGTAAGCTTTTGTTTTGGTGCTCTGAACTCTTTCCATCATTTTTCTGTCCAGGTGGATCTGATGATGGCCGTAGAGAGTCAGGAAGACAATCAAATAGACGATCAGGCTCCACAGGCTTACTGAAATACAAAAGAGATAAATCAAAGAGTTAATTTGATATCAGACCTGATTTCCTTTGTTAGGATTGGCATGGCATGGTTTTCAGTTTTAAATTGCGTTTCATTTTTCATCTATTTCAAACTCTGCTTCTGTACAAAAATAAATATTTCAGATCAAACATTGCAGACAGTCATCCTCTCTAAGAAGGAAACGATACAAAAAAAAACACGAATTTAATACACTTAATTTGATATAATGGAAATAGTATATAAATTTTCAAGAAAGCTGGTGCTTGCTTGTCATGTTTATTAATGCAATTCTAATACCACAGAGAGAGAGAGAGAGAGAGAGGGATTAGTATGTAGACTGACAATTTCTAAGCAGGAAGTGGTAATTGGAATCTGGAAAAAGTTCTCGTACATGCCAAAAGTTCAATCAGAAAATTAAAACGAACCTGTAATTTGTAAGCAGCTGTCTAAACTCATCTTCAAGCTTTGAGATGGCTTTTGAAAGCAAGGCATTAGCATGGTTAAGCACCCCATCACTGCTCTTAACTGTCTTGTTTTTACTGAAAAACTGAATGATGCTTCTCAACTGATCAATTGCTTCCAAATAGCTCTCCAGGTCCTCATGTGGCCCTCTCAGTATTTTAGCCTCTGCCTAAACAAACACCACAGTTTCCAATCAAATTCTTCACATAAAAACAAGACCAAGTTACAAATCCTAATGCCATGAGTTGATGAAGAGAAAGAGAGCTAATTAACCTTGCGTGTGAGGTCGAATTGCCCCAATATCACCTCTGCAGCCTTCAATGTCTTATCAATGTTCTCATGGGCCCTCCGAATTGAATGCGTTCGTATCTACCATCCACAATTACCACAAATTCACAAGGGGCACAAGGAAAAAAAACAAATCCGAAGCCTAAATTTCTGTAAACTAAAGCTAAAGCGTTAAGCAGATCTCGTCAGCTCCAGCTACATATACACATATATGCGAAATGCGAAAAGCAGAGATTTTTCACGGAAAGAGACGTAAATTACAGGAGGCGAAACGAAACGCAGTAGATTTTGGAAACATATTGAAGAAGCGTGACATTGTCGTGAGGTTTCTCGGGAAACAAACTGAGAGCGAGAGAGAGAGGTACCTGAGTAGGACGCATGGCGGTCTCCAGAGCGGAGAGACGGTGGTCGAAGGAACCGAGAATGGCGACCATGCTGTCGGTGATGGTCTGGCTCTTGTGCAGCGCGTCTCTTATGGACGATGCTCTCGCTTCCACGGCCGCCATTGCTTGCGGAACCCCCATCTTTTTCAATTTTTCTTTTTCTCGCCGGATTCTCTCTCTGTTTGGCCGGAGAGAAAATTAAAAGTGAAAACGCGAAATGCGTGTGGAGAAATCTGATCAGCTTGGCTTGCGTAAGTCATTCATAAAGAGGATCGTGTTGGTGGACGGCTATTCTATACAAATCTCGTTCCGCCATGTCTCTCTCTCTCTCTCTCTCTCTCTAATATTTTTGCATTGCACTGCATTCTGTCGCGTTACATTACGTTGCTTAATACGCACATGCTAATCAAACTTATATTTGGAAGAAAAAAAAAGAGTAAATTTTGTCCAACCACTTAAACAAGTACATACAAGAAAAGTAATTTTTTGTCATTCCCTTTAATTAATTACTTCTAAGTTCTAACATTTTTAATGTGTGTAGAAAAAAAAAA
>NW_018922047.1:185585-205139 GCF_002207925.1 Prunus avium | reverse complement strand
TCCTTTTCGTTCTCCTACCAGATCATCTTGTGGAGGCTTAAAATGCGCGCCAACTGGAGCAGTATGTGTATGTCTGTCATGGTAGAACTAATATGGCAACAAAGGAAACTTGTGCTAGAAATTTTATTTATTTGCATCCAAAGATCCAGATCTACGAATAATCCTTTAAATTTCCAGTTTGTACATCACAAAAGCAGTCCTTTTGAATCAATTATCCTTCTTTTTTTTCATATAAAGTTAGTGTGGAAATGAGGAATTAATGCTTGGTAGCTCTAGCGCTTTTTTTTTTTCTTTTTAAGGTTTTAAATTTTCTTTTCAATCTTACTAGTAAAAAATTGAACACAAATTTTTTCCCAAACCACAACACAAGACAAAAAGAAAAAAATTATTCCCAAAGGCTAAAAACATGTGCCTAAGTACATGAGGAAACAAAATCTGCAATATGGGCAGTTTTTATTTATTTATAGATATATAATTGAAGACACAAAAAATTAGCTTACCTTGATTTCCCATCTTTCTGAGATTATCTTCTCTTCAGGTACTCCTTTCGTTCGGCAAATGTGGGACTAACTGTTTTTATTTTGCAATTTGTACTCGCTTACAACAAGTAGCAGATTATGTTGATGCTACACGTTGAAAAGGCATCCATATTGTTCTTGGACCTTGTTACAAGAAATTAACAAAGTATCAACCAAGTATTAATTCTCCATTGTAAAGATCAGGTTCCTTGCAAGTTGCTTTCCCACTCATGAAGCCATGATGATTATCAAATTAATTCAAAGGGAAAAAGAAACTAAAGTTTGCTCTTATCTATTCTTCCATTTTTTTTACTTTTTTTCCTTTTAGCTTATCCTTTTTTAAATGGAAAATGTTTAGCTCCTTGTAAAGAGTTCTTCCTTCTTTGCAAATGAACCATAGTCTGACATGTCTAGAAAGTTTTCACACACACTGTCAAGATGTCATGGGGTTCGAACCTAACCACTGGTCTGTAAGCCAATACCCTTTTTCAACTGAGCTACATCTTGTTGACACTCTTTTGTAGTTTTAAATGAGTTAGTTTTGCATATGTATCAAACCGTGATTTGTTTGTAAGGAGAAAGGGCTTCTTACATGTAAAGAGCATAGCAACTCCTTACGTGTAAAGAGCAGAGCAATATTCTTTTGAAATAATTGAAGAAGTGTTATTGATTGTATGATTGTAAAACATTAAAAGATATAAATGCGACCGCAACCAACGCCCTTTTCACTTTTCCATGAAACTCAATCCTAGAACGTTGTTAGAGAGAGGATATAGAAAAGCCTGGAGTCTGTTTTCCACCAGTTGAGTGAAAAGCCTCCTCCAAATTATGCCAAAATAATAATAGATTCCGCTGCATAAGCAACATCATGTGTAAATAGATAGAACAGAAGTCGGGAAAGAGTACAAGTATAATAATGCATTGGGAATTGCTTGTACCTCATAATTAAAACGAATACCCGTGGAAAAGAATGCTGAAAACGTAGTTTTATGGTTTCACTTAGATTGGTTACAAGGGCTCTTCCCAATAAGGGAAGTGCCTATTTTTGGCATCTATCCCCTCCCTCTCTTCTGGTCAGGGAGAAAAACTTAGTTGCAACGCGGATAGTATTGTTTTGCTATTCCAGTCCAACAATGTTATGCCATGTGGAAGTGTTATCACGTGTGTAATAGTGTTATTTACGGGGGATAGCAAAATAGTATTATCCCCGTTTCATGAAAGTCTTTCTCCTGGTCATGATCCTCACATTGGATGGCCTTCTTGGTCCTCCTTAAGATAAATGAGTTTTCAAACAAAATGCTGGTGGCCATGGCATTTTCAGTTTTCAAACTAGATGATGTGGTATAATTTTCAGTTTTGCTGCTGCATTTTTTTGGCTAAAAAATATTGAGTTTTTCTTTTCTTTTTCCAATAACTTTGTTTGTTGTGGGTTTTGTTTGTATAATTTTGGGTTTTGTTTGTTCTTTTCTTTTTCTCTTTTTTCCTAAAACTGATGCTACCACTTTCCAGTCTCTCTCTATACACTGGAAAGATATATACAACATGACCTTAATTACAACAAATTATCATTATCATTCAAGTATTCGTCATTACAAGAGAGAAGGATTATCTTTGACGCTAGCACTTCCCTCCAATGATTGTTTTCTTCTAATCTTTTCATGGAAACAAAATTCTAGAAGTGAAAAACATCCTTCCGATATTACACATTTTTCTCATTTTAGTAGCTGAAAAAACAAATAGTAAAAGAAATTGGAAGACTAATGCAAGCTTTACATGGGACATACAAAATTGGACTATTATTTAACCTTATCATTGTACAAAGAATACCAATTGCAAAGCCAGACCCTAGTTTTCAAACCAGGCCTGGCAACTATATATATCTACCGCTTCGGTTCAGTCCAGGTCTTACTCTCAAAGAATTCATTCAGCATGGACTCGATAGTCTCCGGACGAAACCTTATATACTTCTGTGGGTTCTTCCCATTCTCGATCATAGGCCTGCAACACAGATCACATCCATATTAATGCTGAAAAAAAGAAGATTATGAATTTTATTTTTTGAAGGAACGTTTGCAAATGTGAGAAAAACATGCCCGAAACGATTGACGAATGATCTGTAAGCAGGCAAGAGGACTTCAGCAACAGCCAGCCTCAAAGACTCTCGCAACTCACTATCGGGAACCGTCCACTGAGACTGCCTTTGATGAAGCTCCTCAAATTGGACGTTGAAGGTCTTGAACCGATCTTTCACCATTGCTCTTGAAAGTGAACTGCTGTCACTCCCTGATGAATTTCCGCCTTGGACGGTAAGACACTGCAGAATCTGCATCTCACCAACAAAAACAAAAACAAAAAGGCCAAATATAACAGAGCAGCTGAGAATGATTTTCAGCTAACATCCACAATCAGAAAGATTATAATGGAGAACAAGTTTGATCAAATAATCAAAACCTTTGCCCAAGAAACCCTCTTATACTGATTTGCATGCTGCTGCACAATCCTTCGGTGTATCTGCACCCAGTCGTCCCCCAACAAGTCCTTTGCTTCTGACCTGTATATAATTACTTAACCGGCAATGTTAGGATGCAGATAGGATCAGAATCTATCAAAGAGCAAGACTAGTACGAACCTCCGCACAGATCTCACTATATAGTGAATGTTGTTCATGAGAAATAACTGAGTGAGTGCAGGATCTTTATACTGCTTCGATTTTCCATCCAGATTGTTCTGAAGAGCCTGCATAATCCTTGTAGTTACGGCTGTTAGCTGAGACTCTGAATCACCGTCATCAAACTCTTGAAAAAGTTGCTTAAGTGTAGACTGATAACTGCGAACATTAAAACAGTCATGTGTGATTGTTGCACAGTTAATATCGACAAAGGCTGAGGTAGCTAGAAAGAAAACCAAATTTGGAACTGGGGAAAAGGAAGAAATATAAATAATAATCAAAAGTAATAACTTAGCTAATATAGAAATTATTGTAATAATGAACTTGATAAATTAAATATTACCCTCATAAATAAAGCAGATGAATTTACTATAAGATTGGATCGAGCAATTGATACCGTTTATCAGATCATCCAGAAAGACATCAACTATCATGATTACTTCAAATTTATACATACATTTGTGAGCTCCTCAGACTGGGACCAAATAGCAAGAAGCAGAAAGAGCAGGAATCATTACTTACTCGAAGAGAAACTTTACATAGTTTATCACATAGCTTGTCAACGGATGGACAGTTCCATCAAGAACAGTAGTTTTTGTGGCATCTTTTTCAACAGCTTCTTCAAAGTCACCAAAGGTTTCCTGGGCTGTCTGAGCTAGACGTTTTGTCAAACTTACTGCAGATTCCCGCATTTCCATACAAGCTTTACTTCCGAAAAGTAATTCAATCTGAAAAATAAGATCTAAGAATTATATTTAAACAATCAATTTGTTTTCTTAGAAGTATTAAACCAACATTTGATCAACATAAAAAGATAAAGACGAGCCTGCTATGACACCATCAATCCATAGCATCTTGAGCTTCTACGTTTCTGTAAAAGTTCTAATTTCCTTGCAAACTAAATTAATATATGAATTCTGCTTGCCACTACTTATTGCCATGTTACCACTTTTCTACATTTTGGCCTTCAATTTACTCCAGTGATCATCTTATGGAATTAAACGCATGAACTTGTTAATCTGAATGCTATTCCTTGAAAGTTTTAAGGTGTTGTCAGACCTCTTCCAAACTTACAGAGTTCCACAACGATTTTAGAAAACGAACAGGAAGGTCATAACCTTGATTCATATCATCACAATAGCATAATTTTCACATTCATAATAAAACCAACACTACATTATGCATTGTATGCTGCAAGAGACTAGAAATATTAATCTGAAGACTGAACAACAGTATAGAGACCGTTCACTAAGCATATAAACAGAGCTTTCCCAAGATGACATGAACTTGATAAACTCCATGTTTTGTCCCAAATTAATATAAATAGAGCAACTTCAGAAACTTTTTCTTCAAGTTGAAGTACTTTCACAAAAAAGAACTGATGCATAAAACTAGAAACTGTTTGTGTGTGTGCGTGTAAAGTTAATTTCCCATAAGCCTCATACCTTAAATACCTGTCATGATGTCATCAATCCCTAATAAATTATCCCCCAAAATATATCACAAGAAACTCCCAAAATTTAAAATTAAGTAAACAACTAACCATTTCCAAACAAGTTTGGTCATGCATGGACTAGTTTTTATGCAGCTACTAAAATTTCAATACCTCTGACTGCAGTTCTCTCATTATCTCATACATGTCTAAAAGCACAAATAATTTTTCAGGTGACCTCTTGCTTCTGGCAATAGCCTCCCCAAAACTGAGAAGCACAGCCATACTGTTTGCCGTAACTTCAGAAAAACATGGATTCCTTAGTGAATCGTCACCTTCAAATATTTGATCACAGATTTTCTTTTCCCCAGCAAACAGTAGCTTCACCTGTATAAATATATATGATATTATAATAATAGTAATAATAATAATTGTAAATAAAAACGCAACAGAAAACAACAAACAAACAGTTTACAATCAACCGAGTCAAAGTCAAAGAAATCCTTACAGCTATCCGCATATAATGTATCCAATTCCCAATCTTAGCCTCTAAAACCTCCCACTGCATTTTCTGAACATCATCCTTACTAAGTCTTTCCACACCTAGTTTCCTCAGGCTCTGCTCCATAACAGCTGCACGAGTATCCCTGATAGATAAATAACATTTTGTCAGTTTATGAATAAAATGTGAAACGAAGATCACAAGGGTTTGAATCGATGAACTTACACTAGACTCAACCAAGCCTTAAATTCAAATAAGTGGGGTTGGCTACAGGAATCGTTTTTCTCCAATTTTTTCTATCTACAGTTATCCTTCGTTACCTTTTTTATATTCATGTAACAAAGAAAAGGGCAAATGGAAATATTTCGTATTCTATCTGGAGAATAAAAATAAAAACTGCAAACTATCCTCCACCATTTTCTTCTTTTTCTAACTTAAGCAATGGTGCAACATAAGATTAACCACACAAAAGAAAATAAAAATCACCTGTAGATCCTAAAGAGCTGTTGTTGATGGCCAGCTAGAATCATTTGTTGGGCTAAATCATGCAGTAATGGCAGAACCCTTGGTGGAATAAGCGTTAGTGGTGCATAAATGACAGGTTGTAAGCTTTTGTTTTGGTGCTCTGAACTCTTTCCATCATTTTTCTGTCCAGGTGGATCTGATGATGGCCGTAGAGAGTCAGGAAGACAATCAAATAGACGATCAGGCTCCACAGGCTTACTGAAATACAAAAGAGATAAATCAAAGAGTTAATTTGATATCAGACCTGATTTCCTTTGTTAGGATTGGCATGGCATGGTTTTCAGTTTTAAATTGCGTTTCATTTTTCATCTATTTCAAACTCTGCTTCTGTACAAAAATAAATATTTCAGATCAAACATTGCAGACAGTCATCCTCTCTAAGAAGGAAACGATACAAAAAAAAACACGAATTTAATACACTTAATTTGATATAATGGAAATAGTATATTTTCAAGAAAGCTGGAGCTTGCTTGTCATGTTTATTAATGCAATTCTAATACCACAGAGAGAGAGAGAGAGAGAGAGAGGGATTAGTATGTAGACTGACAATTCTAAGCAGGAAGTGGTAATTGGAATTTGGAAAAAGATGTTTTCCCGTACATGCCAAAAGTTCAATCAGAAAATTAAAACGAACCTGTAATTTGTAAGCAGCTGTCTAAACTCATCTTCAAGCTTTGAGATGGCTTTTGAAAGCAAGGCATTAGCATGGTTAAGCACCCCATCACTGCTCTTAACTGTCTTGTTTTTACTGAAAAACTGAATGATGCTCCTCAACTGATCAATTGCTTCCAAATAGCTCTCCAGGTCCTCATGTGGCCCTCTCAGTATTTTAGCCTCTGCCTAAACAAACACCACAGTTTCCAATCAAATTCTTCACATAAAAACAAGACCAAGTTACAAATCCTAATGCCATGAGTTGATGAAGAGAAAGAGAGCTAATTAACCTTGCGTGTGAGGTCGAATTGCCCCAATATCACCTCTGCAGCCTTCAATGTCTTATCAATGTTCTCATGGGCCCTCCGAATTGAATGCGTTCGTATCTACCATCCACAATTACCACAAATTCACAAGGGGCACAAGGAAAAAAAACAAATCCGAAGCCTAAATTTCTGTAAACTAAAGCTAAAGCGTTAAGCAGATCTCGTCAGCTCCAGCTACATATACACATATATGCGAAATGCGAAAAGCAGAGATTTTTCACGGAAAGAGACGTAAATTACAGGAGGCGAAACGAAACGCAGTAGATTTTGGAAACATATTGAAGAAGCGTGACATTGTCGTGAGGTTTCTCGGGAAACAAACAGAGAGCGAGAGAGAGAGGTACCTGAGTAGGACGCATGGCGGTCTCCAGAGCGGAGAGACGGTGGTCGAAGGAACCGAGAATGGCGACCATGCTGTCGGTGATGGTCTGGCTCTTGTGCAGCGCGTCTCTTATGGACGATGCTCTCGCTTCCACGGCCGCCATTGCTTGCGGAACCCCCATCTTTTTCAATTTTTCTTTTTCTCGCCGGATTCTCTCTCTGTTTGGCCGGAGAGAAAATTAAAAGTGAAAACGCGAAATGCGTGTGGAGAAATCTGATCAGCTTGGCTTGCGTAAGTCATTCATAAAGAGGATCGTGTTGGTGGACGGCTATTCTATACAAATCTCGTTCCGCCATGTCTCTCTCTCTCTCTCTAATATTTTTGCATTGCACTGCATTCTGTCGCGTTACATTACGTTGCTTAATACGCACATGCTAATCAAACTTATATTTGGAAGAAAAAAAAAGAGTAAATTTTGTCCAACCACTTAAACAAGTACATACAAGAAAAGTAATTTTTTGTCATTCCCTTTAATTAATTACTTCTAAGTTCTAACATTTTTAATGTGTGTAGAAAAAAAAAATAGCTCTAATACAACATTGGATTATAGGGAATATGATAAATAATTGGGACTTCAATAGATGACACCTAGGCTAATAAAGAGTTTGGATACCGAGTCCCTGCATTTAGAGCCTCTGCATTTCATTTCATCTGAGCCATTGTAAAAATCCAACAACTCAAAACATGAAACCTAAGCTAATAAAGAGTTTTCTTTTATATTTTTCTAAAACGAGGTTAAGAAACTCCCCTACTTCTCTCTCTGTGACGTTTCCAATCCGTCTTTCCCGCTTTGCATTAGTTTCTTTCCATCCAAACATAGAGTGCAGCTTCTTTTCATGAATTTTGACTAAATTCCAAATGACAATCAATTGACGGGTAGTGGCTGTAATCAATGCATATTGTGAATTGGGTATTTTCATGAAAATTGAAAGTTATCAATTGGAGAAATTTTATGAAATGTGGGTAAATGCGGGTATTTGAATTGAATCGTTGGCTGACTAGATGGCTCTTTCTTGGTTTAAGATATTATTTTCAGGCAGGCCTAGCTCTTTCTACAACTAACTGATGAAAGACCCATATTTCTCTTTGAACTTGTTACACGAAATACACGAAGTGTGTCCTGCAAGTATTCTTCAACATTTGCAACAACAAAAAAAAGGTTCCTTGCAAGCTTCCCATTCAAGTCTTGATTATTCAATGAAAAAGGTATAACTATCCTCTTTTTTCTTTCATCTATTTTTTTCTTTTGTTTAAGAAATTGTAAATTGATGATTTTATGGCAACAAAATGACTACATGCACAGTACAAGGGATTCTTCCTTGACCTTGTCATCAGAAGCTAATTCGGTGCCGCTTTACTTCCTCAGTTTTAACACTTTGAAAAAGCATATAAATAATGTAAAGCTATAGGGATAAGACAGAGCATATCGTTTGTACGAGTGTGAGCACGAGGAGTACAATTGCAGCAATTGTAGAAACAACTTTCCATGGAGTGTTGAAATAGTCGCGCTTCAGAATAGCTTTCCATCTGTGCCAAGGGGACTTGCAGTAGGCATTGAGTTTTTTGCAAAGACTAAAGTAATAGTTTGGCTGACAGAAACCAACCCCTTGGCCAATATGGTTAAACAGAGTGGACACATCAACGTTGCTCCCCAGCATGCTAGATATAATTTCATGTTCAATGAGCAAGTCGACGTCCTTTGAAGTCTTGATCATGCACCCCATGAGGAACATCAATTCTGAAATGTGCTTCACTTGGTGATCGTGGCACTGTTCGAAGGCAATCAGGTTCTTGAAGACAGTTTCCGTCCAATCGTCTACCCTAAAATTTGGAATTTTGAGACATCCTCTGTTGAATTGTATGTCAAGTAAGGACCTCGTGCTTGTTGTGGCAAACTTAACTCCAGCATCCTCTAGCGCTGTCACGCTTGGTGAGATTTCATAAACCCTATTGCCATATTCATGCTTTTCGTCCTCCGTAGGCAAGTAGTAGCACCGAATAAAATCAACAAAATGCTTCACTCCGTGGTTAACTCCAGGCACAGGTGCACGATCAGCACCAAACTTGTCGATTTTGACAGAAGCCTTGAAGAACTCATGCGTAAGCTCGACGAAGAATTTGAGAGTTCTTTTGGAGCTATTATCAACTAGGTCATACAAACCCTCAAGAACAAAAAAGGGAATTTGGTTCTCAATCAACAAGACATCATGGAAAACATCTTCAATCATCCGCGGCTTCCTATAAATCCGATCGCAATCGTCTACATATTCAAAAAACTGGTGCCTGATCATAAGCTCCAAGACAAAAATTGCATCCACCAGTATCAGCTCGGCAAATTCATCACTGCTTAGGTCAATGCAGTCTACATAAAAACGCCTGGCTTTTGCTTCCCACGTTCTCACAAGGCCGAGGCATTGGTCTAAGCTGAGCTCGTTTCGGCTCAAGAAGGCCTCTACGTATTTGAGTTTAAAGATTTGCATTTGTGGGAAACTTCCTTGGTGAGAGTGGTAAGGTCCGATTGAGACCACCCGGGGTTCATAGAACCCTTCATTTCCTCTGCGAAATCTATGGGGGACTTTGTAAATACAACAATCTGGCCAAAACGACGGCGTGTCTCGCACTTTACCCTCGATTAGAATCGCCACTTCATCCCTCGGTTTCTCAACTATTACTGCTGGTGCAGCATTGGTTGATGAAGTCTCCTCTTCCTCTTGCGTAGGGGAGAAGCCAGCGCCATCCAACAACCTTCGACAAGAATTTTATAAATTATTTATAAATAAATAAAAAAGTCAACTCATATCCAACCAACACTAAAACATTCCAATATACATACCAGTTACCATGACCAATTTCTTCGTGAAAATACGATGTGCCTGTCCCCAAAAACCCAAAAAAAATATATATATCTGGTTAAGTTTTCATCGACTACATAAAAAATTAAACAAATGAACATATAAATTAAATAAATTTGTAACTGCTAGAATGCAAAGTATGAGTCTCTAACCAAGGTGGTTGGTGTGAGTGGTTCGGCACTCTCATTGCTTAAGAGAGGTCAGAGGTTCGATCCCTGCTCTCGTACGGAGTCACCACTTTGGCCAACACTTTACTGTTGTGCGCAGCGGAAGCGGATTGCACTGGGTGGACAATACGGAACCGTTGAAACAAACAAGACAAATATGAAAATACCAAAATCCAAGAGACACAAGGATTTATACTGGTTCGGCCCGTGTGTAGCCTACGTCCAGTTCGAAGATGGCAAGAACTTCCACTAGTATCCCAAAAGAGATTACAAACAAATGAGATTAAACACTCTCACCTATCCTAGGAATTATAGAGTTTAACTCTCACAACCCAAATCCCAAATACACCCAAGTCACACTCTCACAACAATTGAAAAGAAAGAACAATTTTTCTCTTCTTCTCACACTTGGTTGTGATTGCTACAAATGAAAACATTTGCTTCCAATTTATAGCCAAAGATGCAAGAGTGTGAATGCAAGCTTCAACTATTCATATGTTGGCTACCAAACTCAACAATGGATGGCTACCAAACTAGCCACACATTTTGACCTCATAGCAAGCCAACATTTACTCACATGGGCAACTCCAATGGTAAACCAATATTGACCCACATGCCAAATTTGAGCCAATTTCAACATTTACCCCTTACGGGCCGACCCGGTGTCAGTGGGGATTAGTCTAGGTTGTGGTTAAGGCTTAAAGGTGCCACCCATAATTGGGGCCCATCCAGGACCACCTCATGGTTCAGACCCAAAAAAAAAACTGTATGAGTCCCACTCAAGCTAGAGAAGCCGGTAAAAATTAATTCTTAGATATTTCCTAAGGTTGTGAATGGGTCTATCACTAAATCGAGTACAATGTTGTGGATGTTTCGAACTTGGGACTTGTTTCAATATATGGGAGAAGAAGTACCATGAAACTAATTGTTAATTAGTTGAGGCAAACAGCTTGTTAGATCTGGTAATAATAAGGGAATGATATTTACCCTTAGTTATATTTCTGATCATGTTTGGAATCTCAATTACGATGAATGTTGCACTCTTTCGGATTTATTCAGCAAGAAAAATAAAATGTCTATATGTTTGAGCAAACTAATTTATGAAACACCCTCATCACGCCCCGTACCTTTTTCCTGTTTTGGTGGGAACATCTTTGCTGTATATGAAGGTGCTCAAACTATGTCCAACCAAGGCTTCCTGCACAGCCTCAGCTATTACCTTCTCCTCTTCTCCTTCATCCTTCAAATTCAAAACATTTTAATAATGAAATCTTTCAACAAATTAATTTATAAAGAAATTTTGCACATATAGGCTTACCAGTTTGGCTCACTAGATGAGTCCACCTCTGTAATCAAGATATATATATTATTTTCAGGCATGGCCTTTAGACAAGCTGTGGAAGTGACTGACCTTCTTATAATTAATGGATGGCTATTATATATACACAATGAAAAGTTCCATATTATTCTTTGACATTGTTACAAGAAACAAACAAAATATTATCCAAGTCGTCTTCATAACAAAAGAGAAAGGTTCCTTGCAAGATAGCTGCTTCCTATTAAAGCTGCTTTCGAATTTGGAACATTTTCAAAATTGTAAAGAGAAATACTGCTAGACTAGCAGAGAGTTAATTGGTTCCTTCTTTGCTTTCAAATTTGGATCCATCGATATCGACCTAATATGAACATTTTTAGCAACATTACAGTAAATCCAACACTCATCCATGGCTGAGAATGCTTCACATGCCCACACAACTGATGCTAGCTTTTTCTTCCCCTTCAGACATCGTGAAAAGACAGATTCAAACTATGACCTCTCAAGAAATCAACAAAGCATCATTCAAGGATTCTTCATTACAAGAGAGAAGGATTATCTATGACGCTAGCGCTTTCCTCCAATGATTTGTTTCTTTAATCTTTTCATGGAAACAAAATTCTAGAGGGGAAAAAGACACAAGGATTTATACTGGTTCGGCCCGTGTGTAGCCTACATCCAGTTCGAAGACAGCGAGAAATTCCACTAGTATCCCAAAAGAGATTACAAACAAATGAGATTAAACACTCTCACCTATCCTAGGAATTATAGAGTTTAACTCTCACAACCCAAATCCCAAATACACCCAAGTCACACTCTCACAACAATTGAAAAGAAAGAACAATTTTTCTCTTCTTCTCACACTTGGTTGTGATTGCTACAAATGAAAACATTTGCTTCCAATTTATAGCCAAAGATGCAAGAGTGTGAATGCAAGCTTCAACTATTCATATGTTGGCTACCAAACTCAACAATGGATGGCTACCAAACTAGCCACACATTTTGACCTCATAGCAAGCCAACATTTACTCACATGGGCAACTCCAATGGTAAACCAATATTGACCCACATGCCAAATTTGAGCCAATTTCAACATTTACCCCTTACGGGCCGACCCGGTGTCAGTGGGGATTAGTCTAGGTTGTGGTTAAGGCTTAAAGGTGCCACCCATAATTGGGGCCCATCCAGGACCACCTCATGGTTCAGACCCAAAAAAAAAACTGTATGAGTCCCACTCAAGCTAGAGAAGCCGGTAAAAATTAATTCTTAGATATTTCCTAAGGTTGTGAATGGGTCTATCACTAAATCGAGTACAATGTTGTGGATGTTTCGAACTTGGGACTTGTTTCAATATATGGGAGAAGAAGTACCATGAAACTAATTGTTAATTAGTTGAGGCAAACAGCTTGTTAGATCTGGTAATAATAAGGGAATGATATTTACCCTTAGTTATATTTCTGATCATGTTTGGAATCTCAATTACGATGAATGTTGCACTCTTTCGGATTTATTCAGCAAGAAAAATAAAATGTCTATATGTTTGAGCAAACTAATTTATGAAACACCCTCATCACGCCCCGTACCTTTTTCCTGTTTTGGTGGGAACATCTTTGCTGTATATGAAGGTGCTCAAACTATGTCCAACCAAGGCTTCCTGCACAGCCTCAGCTATTACCTTCTCCTCTTCTCCTTCATCCTTCAAATTCAAAACATTTTAATAATGAAATCTTTCAACAAATTAATTTATAAAGAAATTTTGCACATATAGGCTTACCAGTTTGGCTCACTAGATGAGTCCACCTCTGTAATCAAGATATATATATTATTTTCAGGCATGGCCTTTAGACAAGCTGTGGAAGTGACTGACCTTCTTATAATTAATGGATGGCTATTATATATACACAATGAAAAGTTCCATATTATTCTTTGACATTGTTACAAGAAACAAACAAAATATTATCCAAGTCGTCTTCATAACAAAAGAGAAAGGTTCCTTGCAAGATAGCTGCTTCCTATTAAAGCTGCTTTCGAATTTGGAACATTTTCAAAATTGTAAAGAGAAATACTGCTAGACTAGCAGAGAGTTAATTGGTTCCTTCTTTGCTTTCAAATTTGGATCCATCGATATCGACCTAATATGAACATTTTTAGCAACATTACAGTAAATCCAACACTCATCCATGGCTGAGAATGCTTCACATGCCCACACACAACTGATGCTATAGCATTTTCTTCCCCTTTATAAACTGTGAAAAGACAGATTCAAACTATGATCTGGCAAGAAATCAACAAAGCGTCATTCAAGGATTCTTCATTACAAGAGAGAAGGATTATCTATGACGCTAGCGCTTTCCTCCAATGATTTGTTTCTTTAATCTTTTCATGGAAACAAAATTCTAAAGGGGAAAAACCTCCTTCCAAATGACACAATTTTCTCATTTATTAGCTGAAAAACAAATTGTAAAAGAACTTGGAAGAATAATGCAAGCTTTACATGGGAAATATGAAACTGGACTATTATACTTCTGTGGGTTCTTCCCATTCTCGATCATAGGCCTGCAACACAAAGCACATCCATATTAATGCCGAAAAAATAATTATGATTTCTTTTTTAAGGAACGTTAGAAAATGTGCAAAAAACATGCCCAAAACACTTGATGAATGATCTGTAAGCAGGCAAGAGGACTTCAGCAACAGCCAGCCTCAAAGACTCTCGCAACTCGTTGTCATGAACCATCCACTGAGGTTGCCTTTTGCTAAAATATGAATATGGTTTGAATACTTTGGATTAAGTTTTATTCTTTTCCATAAGGAGGTATATGTAGGAGTTTACATGAGTGCTTTACAAGGAAATAGATACAGTAATCAATGAGGATAGTATCTCCTAATTATACAATTATTTGTCAACTATATAGAATAAGAAAGTAAATCCCTTAATTAATCAAGGAAATAAATCTCCTTGATTAATTAGGAGACTCACGTCAACACTCCTCCTCAAGTTAGTGCATATATGTCACCCCTATGCCCAACTTGGTAAGTGAGTCATGAAATACTCTGCCACAAACAGCTTTTGTTAAGATATCTTCCAATTCATCTTTTGATTTTACGAATGGTAGACGGATGATCTTCTTCTCAAATTTTTCTTTGATAAAATGTCTATCCACCTCAACATGTTTGGTTCGATCATGTTGAACTGGATTATGGGCAATATCGATAGCTGACTTGTTGTCACAATGCAACTCCATTGGCTTTTCTAGCTTAAAGCCCAATTCTGCCAAGAGTCTTCTGATCCACAATAATTCACAAACTTCGTGAGTCATTCCTCAATATTCTGCTTCTGCACTAGACCGAGAAACCACATTTTTCTTTTTACTCCGCCAAGTGACTAGGTTACCTCCCACGAACGTAAAGTAGCCAGAAGTAGAGCGTCCATCTGTAATGAAACCAGCCCAATCAACATCTGTATATCTAACAACTTCAAGATCTCCATTTTTTGAGAACATTAATCCTTTCTCATGGGCTGACTTTAAGTATCTTAAAATTCAATCAACTGCATTCCTATGAGAAACACTGGGTGAATGCATAAACTGACTAACCACACTCACAGCATATGCAATATCAGGTCTTGTGTGTGCCAGGTATATCAACCTTCCAACAAGGTGTTGGTCCTGTTCCTTATTCGTTGGTTCTTGGTCCATGTCTTCATACAACTTGTGATTCATCTCAATGGGTGTGTCAGCAGGCTTACATTCACACATTCCTGTTTTAGTGAGTAGATCCATTACATACTTCCTTTGAGACATAAATATACCAGTTTTTGACCTTGCTACTTCGATTCCAAGAAAGTACTTCAAATCACCTAAATCCTTCATCTCAAATTCCCGACACAAATACTTTTGCAACTTCAGTTGCTCTTTTGCGTCGTTTCCAATTACGATTATGTCATCTACATAAACAATCAATGCAGTAAGTTTTCCTTCATCACGCTTCAAGAACAGGGTGTGATCTGAATTAGTCTGTGTATATCCAAAAATCTTCATAGATTTAGTAAATTTGTCAAACCATGCCCTAGGAGATTGCTTTAACCCATATAATGACTTTCTGAGCTTGCAAACTTGATTTTTCTTGGCATGAGCTAAATTACATCCTGGGGATAAGTCCATATATACTTCTTCTTCCAAGTCTCCATGTAAGAATGCATTTTTGACATTAAACCAATGTAGTGTCCAATCGAGATATGCTGCTAAAGACAATAGGACTCTAATAGTGTTAATCTTGGCTACTGGAGCAAATGTCCCCTCGTAGTCTATCTCATATCTCTATGTGTACCCCTTCGCCACCAATCTAGCTTTATATTTTTCAACGGATCCATCTGCTTTGAGTTTCACAGTATAAATCCACAAGCATCCTACTGTCTTCTTTCCATGAGGTAAAAGCACGAGTTCCCATATGACATTCTTTTGGAGAGCTCGCATTTCTTCATTCATGGCTTCTTTCCATTTTTGGTCTTCTAGTGCTTCAGTTACACTGTTGGGGACAGATATGTCAGCCAACTGCTTCACATAGTGCACACGTGACTCTGATAATCTGCTGAGAGATATATAATTCTTGATAGGGTATTTCCCTTTGGCTTTAAGATTTGCTTCATATTGTACTCGAGGTTTGCCACGGTTCTTCCTTTCTGGAAGCTGATATGTAGGCTATATACCTTCTAAAATCAAATCGTCGTGGGATATTTCATTAGTGTTATCAGTTTCAGGAAAAGATGTTACCTGAATGACTTCCTCAGCAGGTGATTAGTGTGGTACTGGAGCTGAAGTGGGCAAAATCTCATAAAACTGTTCAATTTCCTCCTCCTGATTTTGACAGCGTGGAGACAACTAATCGTTTTCCTCTGGTGACGTCGTTTTGAAGCAAGTTCTCTGTATTTGAAGAACTAAGGGGGGCGATCGATTGCTTTCCACTGGCGACCGATCGTTTTGATGCAGAGTGACGTCTTGGGGAAAAAAATTGAGAATTTAAGCAGTGGTGAATTCTCGATTCTCCTCATGGGCTATTAAAAAATATAAGTCATGTTCCCAAAACACAACATCTATGGAGGTAAAGACCTTCTTACTAGGAGGATGATAACATCGGTATCATTTCTAATGAGGTGCATAGCCAATGAAAACACATTTTTCGGCTCGGGAATCCAATTTGCTTCGTTGGTGATCATGTAAGGGGACAAATACGACACAGCCGAAAATCCAGGGTTCCAGGTTTGGGGTATGAGGTGTTTGGATATGGTGGTGAAGTGTTTGAAGTGGTGTTGGGAAATTTAGGATACTGGAGGGAATCTGATTGATAAGGTATGCTACAGAGACAACGGCTTCGCCCCAAAAAGATCGTGGCATATTGGCACCAAAGAGAGAGGCACGAACGACTTCCAATAAGTTTATGTTCTTTCTTTCAGTCACCCCATTCTGTTGGGGAGTGTAAGGGCATGAGCGTTGATGTATGATGTCATGATCTTGTAAGAACTGGTTAAGGTCATGGTTGAGAAATTTTCCGTCATTGTCAAAATGAAGAACCTAAATTCTGGCATGAAATTAAGTCTCCACTATTTGATAAAACTATTGAAACTTGGAAATTTGAATATGAGAAATTTGAGATAAGGGTTTAGAGACAACCTAGGATCGATTGCTCTGATACCATCCTAAAATATGAATATGGTTTGAATACTTTGGGTTAAGTTTTATTCTTCTCCATAAGGAGGTATATATAGGAGTTTACATGAGTGCTTTACAAGGAAATAGATACAGTAATCAATTAGGATAGTATCTCCTAATTATACAATGATTTGTCAACTACATGGAATCAGAGGGTAAATCCCTTAATTAATCAAGGAAATAAATCTCCTTGATTAATTAGGAGACTCACGTCAACACCTTTGATGAAGCTCCTCAAATTGGACGTTGAAGG
Organism: Prunus avium; assembly: GCF_002207925.1. The sequence goes on along the minus strand of NW_018922047.1, from coordinate 187,837 downwards.
TCTTGAACCGATCTTTCACCATTGCTCTTGAAAGTGAACTGCTGTCACTACCTGATGAATTTCCGCTTTGGATGGTAAGAAACTGCAGAATCTGTATTTGTTGAATATTGGCTCAAATATTATTTTGTTTACTATCTCTGTTGTGTTGCATGTCGCCCACTTGGAGAAAGGAAGAGGCTATTTCTTTCCTTTCTCATGCATTTGCCGAAAGCAAAGGAAGGGAATGATGGTTGAAGTCAGCCTTTGTCAAAAAGGAGGGAACAAAAGCCATGTGAAGCAAGCTTGAAAATGGGAAAAGCAAGTTTGACTAGCTGCATATTGATCACTATTTGCATGTGATGGTTTATCCCTAGATTCATAGAGTGGCTACTATATTTATGAAGCCAACTAGAGCTATGCGTAATAGGGACTTCGTTGGCAGCAGAAGAGGTGTGTGCAGGTGTGCCACACCAAAGAGGAGCGGCTGGTTTCTTTTCCAATGCTGGTGGTTGAGTTGTTTCGGTGCATTAATGTCCCTGTTTTGTGGTGGACTTTGAAGGTGCTCATGCAGCTGTTGGACCAAGTTCTTGGTTATATAATGAAGGCTTGGCAGAGAGAAAGAGTGTGGGCAGTTTTGGTGAGCACAATAGGTGAGAAAGTGCTCTTGTCATGGGGCAAGTCGTATGCACCATGGTGTCTTTGCTGCTGCACCTTTTGGTTGAGGAAGAGATGGTGATGTGAAGAACTTCTTTGTTTATAAGTGTTCTTCATATCTTTGTAGCCTATCTTTCTCGTGTGAGCAGAGCCGGTCCATTAGATATGGAGGCCCTGTCCAAAGAGAGCTGATGAGGCCCTATATGTATAAGTAAAATAACAAAATTTCAATTTTTTTTAGGGATAGAGATTAACCTGATTTATTAGGTTTCTTGCAATCATATGATGGCTAATTCCAAATGCAACACATAATTTATAAATGCTAATATGAGAGAGAGAGGTGTGGTGGAGGAGAACGCATAGCATGCTTTTTGCCTTGCCAAAGAGTAAATAAGAAATTTTTTTTTTGGATTGGAGAGTCAAGTAGAAGTTGGGAAGAAGTGAGTTTGGGGCTAAATGAAAGAAAAGCGATTTGGGAATGGCAAGGAGAGTACGCCGCACACACGCATGACTCACGAGTATTTTTTTTAATTTGTTAATGCTTGGAACAAAAATCTGCACGTTAGGAATAAAAAATAATGTTTTGGAATAAAAATTTGCTTAGAACGAAAAGTAGCAGAAAATATATAATATAATGCTGGATTTTTGAAACATTTGGAGGCCCCTAAATTTTGGAGGCCCTGTGCAATTGCACAGCCCGCACATGCCATGGGCCGCCTTTGTGTGTGAGTGACTTGGGTGTATATGGGATTTGGGTTGTGAGAGTTAAACTCTGTAATTCCTAGACTAGGTAAGAGTGTTTAATCTCCTTTGTTTGTAATCTCCTTTGGGATGCTAGTGGAAGTTCTTGCCATCTTCGAACTGGATGTAGGCTACACACAGGCCGAACCAGTATAAATCTTTGTGTCTCTTGGATTTTGCTATTTTCATATTTGTCTTGTTGTTTCAACGGTTCCATATTGTCCACCTAGTGCAATCCGCTTCCGCTGCGCACAACATATCTCACCAACAAAAACACAAAAAAAGGGAAGACAAAAAAAAAACAGAGCAGCTAAGAATGATTTTTAGCTAACACACACAATCAGAAAGATTACAATGGAGAACAAGTTTGATCAAAGAATCAAAACCTTAGCCCAAGAAACCCTCTTATACTGATATGCATGCTGCCGCACAATCCTTCGGTGTATGTTGTGTCGATACAGCTGCACCAAAATGGATTCAGCTGCATCCTCAACTTGTGATACTCGCAAGTGCACGAGCCGTTTGGTAGTATAGCATATGTAAGTGCGAGGTCGATCCCACGAGGATTGGTGATTGAATGATCCAATTCATTTTCCCTACACAAAACAGAAATGAAAAAGAAAGGAAATAAATAAAACAAGGAAGAAAGAAAATAACTAACTCAAGTAGATAAGTTCCCAAGTTCAATTAGATTAACGGATTGATTCTAGCTAATGTATGATTAAGCCATGGTGTGTGGTCATAACCTTGTGTTCCTAATTCCCTAATTTGATCATTTGTTGTCTAACCTAAAATTAAGCATTAGGAACCCATTAAGCATAGAAGAACAATTTAAACAACCAAGCATGTATCTAATCCCTGTTGTCGAATGTCCATAC
>NW_018922047.1:64827-162242 GCF_002207925.1 Prunus avium | reverse complement strand
AAATCGGACCCGCCGGAGACCTGAACCCGAAAGTCACAGCGTCGTAAGCGCACCAGTGGAATCCGACTTCTCTCCCCATCGCTTTTGCTCTTGAACACTCCTCGCACACCACCGCTACGCCACCTCCTCGGCCCAGCCCAAGCCCAAGCCCATCCGATCTTCCCAGGCCCATGTTCATCAAATATCTCTCCTTCTCCATCTGCAACTCCCTGATCCGATTCTCGTACTCCACCCGACCCGCAAACGGAAAACCCAAACCGGTGACGTTTTCGATCTCCATACCCCGCCTCAGTAGCATAACGTTCTCAAGACTGAGGCTCTTGTTGACCGGATTGTGAGCTCCGAACGACGCCGTGTTGTCGTACTCGTTTTCTTGAAAATCTTGGTGGTGGTGGTGTTGAATCTGGCTATTCTTGGAACGCCGCTTCTCGCGTCTCGACCGCTTTAGCTCCACGAGAAAGAAGCAGTTCTTCTCGCGAGAAATCGCGCCGAAGTTGACCTTGCCGGTGATGGGGATTCGCCGGCGGGTGTCCGGCGAGGAGAGGAAGACCGTGAACTGGTGCGGCGAGATTCCGATCTTGTTGCTCAGGAGCGACAGGAACAGCTTGAACTCTAGGGCGTCGTTAACGACGACGTTTCCGATATCGGTCTCGGTCTCGCCGTCGGAGAAGACGATCGGAAACGAGACGCCTCTGTCTCTGGGGGCCTCCACCATCTTCCCAGCGGTTTCCGGCAAGATGACGTCAGATTCCGGAGCTTGGATTCGTCTAAGTTTGAAGCTCGAAATGAAAATCAGAAGAAATTTTGGTGTTTGTGGAAAGAAGAAATGAACAGGGGTAAGGGGTTTTATATAGAGGTGTGGGGTTTAGGACGGAAGTAGTAAATACGGTAAGGAGGTAGGGGTATTTAAGTAATAAAAGTTTTGATGTTTCGTGAGGAGCCAGGGCGATCGTATCTTCCAGAGCACACACATGCCTTTTATGTAATGACTGAAGGCTTGGGGCCCAAGCAATCGAAAACGGCGCGTTTCGGCTCCTGTTTCAGAAATTAACTTTTTTAGTACCTACATTTAATTTAACTCTGACAATTCCGTTTTTCTTTTTTTTTGATGCACTGACAATTTTTATTATTATAATAAACTCTTATACGAGGAAAAATCAAGTCCTGATGTTTTGTTTTTAAATAGGAAGCAACAAAAAATACAATCAAAATAATCAGGTCCTGATTTTTTCTTTTTTCTTTTTCTGGGAAAATCAAATTTCTACAATGAAAATAGAAAAAAAATATTAAAATATATATTACCATTTATTTGTTTTCTTGCTTCTCCCATTTCTTTCTACCCGTCACGTCACCTCTTTCTTCTTCTCATTTGTCTATCCTGCCAAACCAACGATGATGTACGTCATAGGTCCTAATGGCCAATATTGGTCAGTCTGGTCATGGTAGCAAATCTTTTTTTTTCTGACCAGATAAAAAAGACTATCTTTTTTAGTTTCAAGCAAATTTAAATAATTAAAAATATATGACATTGAATTAGGAGACTTAGCAGCAGCACCCACGAATTCATCATCACACTCAATTTCATTTCTCAAATTTATCACAAATTTAAAATTTTACATAAGTTGTACTGCTTTACTCGTGATTTACTATTTCTTATTTTAAATCAATATTAAGAAGAGAGGTCTCAAATTCAAGTGTCCTTACTATGTTGATAAAAACAAGCTCCAATGTTACTTGAGCAAGAGCTCATAGACTTTGAAAGTTACCATTTTACGCTTTGTGCGTTGAGTTTGGTAAAAAGTCTAACTCCAATTATTTCACCAAAATAACATGAGAGTTGAAGCAAGGTGCACCATTGAGAGGTTCTTAATTCAAGTTCCTATTGGATGAGAAGAACTTACATGTAACATGGATGTTCCTATGGTGTTATCCCGAACCAATCATGCATGTCAATGTTGGAAAGTTCAAATACACGGCAATAGATAATTGGCTCGCGATAGCATCACAGTTGTATCCCCGATATAGGGTATAGGTAAGTTTTTCTCCTCTTGGATTGATTAAAGCAAAACTTAAGCAAGAGTGTATGTGTTGGTTCCTACCCTAATCCGCTCCTTCCATCCCTTTCCATACCCATTTGCAAAAACCAATTCATGCCATTTCTATACACTTCCATATCTTCACGTTCTTCTCCTGTCTGCTAGTTTAAATAGAAGAACGACAATCCTAATGTTGCCATTGAAATTTTGCCAACCAGTGACGTTCAAGTGAGGCCTAAACCGAATTGAACAACATTGGGCAGCATGGGTCAAACAACACTTGTCAGAAATTTGGCCCTAATCAATTTGTTGTTCTTTGTTTTCATCAATTACAACAGAGGAAAATTTTGAAACTCCCTAAAGAAAAATTAAAATATAAAAATGAAAACTATAAGTTATAACCACCCTTTTTTCCGGAAAAATATTATTTATTCTTTAATTAATCGAAAGAAATTTAAAATTGAAATTTCTAACAATAATAATAAGAAGAGAAATTTCACTAGACGAAGCGTTAGTTGGTGATAAAGCGGAGAGAGATAAGGCCTAGTGAGGGTCAATTGTTGTTGAAAAATTCTATATAGATAGCTTGTACAAGTAAAAGTTACATATCTTTTACCAAAGTTGGACTTTTTTTCAGTAACTTGAATGATATTCGTTAGGCTAACCGTTTTACATGTAAACATCATTTCACGTGTTGGTCACGTGATAAATAATCTACGTTTTATTGCTTAACTGGACTTAATTGCCCTCCTGGTTTGGAAAAACGTAGGCACTTGCCATAAATGTCAATGAGGTTGTTCAAACATCTCTTTTGGTAATTGGACGTCATCCATGGAGGAGGCTGCTCCTCCCAATGGGTGCAGGAGAAATGCGGTGGAATTTTTTTCTCATTTTTTAAACCCCTTTGGAATTTTGTAAAGGTCTAAATTAATAAAGCTTTTTGGGCCTCTCTTTCTCTCTGTATTTGATTATAAATATGCTCAAGGTTTGCAGCCTCCAGGCATTATGGGGTCCCTAAAACATTTTACAAATGCCTCAGGAAATATCAATGTGCAGCCTTCTCTGGGTGTTAATTAATCATTAAATATACACTATTAAAAGTAATTTGGTTATATTATTATGAATTATTCATTCTGTTGTTGAACTGTTCAAGGAGGGAGAAATCATTGTCTTTTTACCTAACTTGACCGAGCATTTACCCCCTGCATTCTAGGTCCTAGGTTCGACACAAAAAAAAAAATGCCAATAATCAATCAAATGAGCTAATAATAATCACCATATCACCATCTAATAAAGCTATTGTACCTTTTGGGATAGATATGACAATAATGTGTATCGCGAAATCTGATGGGTTGCAATTTTTGGGTCAGTATGCGCTCACGTCAAACAATTAGTGATCTGCATGGGTATGCATCCCTTCACGTCGAACAAGGGCTGCGAAGTTGTCGCTGTGTCTTCAATGTGTGTTATGGCCACTATATGTTGCACCTACTCAAAGAGAAACAAGGGCATCAGAAAAGGCCCTCCAACCCATTTAAAGATATAAATTTTGAAAATAAAAGTCATTTCTAGTTAATTGACAAATACTGACAATGATAAACTGATAGAAGAGTTGGTTCCAAAAACACAACCCAAAACTACTCAGATATTCAACCCAAAGAAGATAATTAAAACCCAATTATCACAGTTCAAACCCAAAACACAAAGGTTGGCTGCTTATTCATGAAATTATAAACCAAATTCGAAATTCGAAATACAGCTGAAAAATTCAAACATAACATCATTTTAAATTTTAGTGTATCTCCTCATCAACATATATATGTGCTGTGTACAAAAGTTCTCAACTTCTCATAATTTCTCTGGGCATATATGAAGTAAATCCTACAAAATTCTCACCCAATAACAAGGATTTTTCTTTTTCGATAACATAATTCAATTCTCATCATGTCGCACAATTCAATTAAGTGCGTCAAAGGTTGGCCATGTTTTTTTACAGTGACTTGAAGTCTCAAAAATTAGAGCTCCGGTGTGACCATGAAAAAGAATATTAAAGTCCAAAGTGGTCTAAGAAGATGAATAACATAAAGTCTCAACCATCTGTGTAGAAAAACTTAATCACAGAATCCATATGTATCAACACATCAAGCACAACAAGGGGAGCAAGTTTATACCTTGGCTCAAAGTCCAATTCGATCAGGAAGTGGCCAGATTTTGAGGAAAACCCATACTGACTTCCTTATTTCACAATGAAAGGAATCACAACTTTGTTAGATTCAGACACCCACATCCACAAACAAGAAACCTCAAACTAGATATTGTCTTTATATAATTTCAACACAGCCATTAAACTGGACTTACAGCAAAAAATTTGAATATCTTTCTAATCATTTTTTCTCCTTTAAGACTTACTTTTTTTTTCTCTTTCTGTTTTCCTAAGAGACTAAAGTGCAAATATGATCAAGTTTTCATACAAATGTGGCTATTTACTATTGAAAGAATATTAATCTAAAATGACCAACTATGAAATTTAATATATAATAAAAGTCATAAAGGCATAACTAAAATTGAATTGCCTTAACCTTGAAATTTTTACAACAAAAACCATAATGGCAGCTTCAACAATTACGCAGCTTCTCCTATTAAAAACACTAATTACTTTATACAAAGGGAAAATGTAATCTTATAAAAAGAAAAGATTAAAAAGTGATAAAAACTCTAAAATATGAAATGAAAGCTGACACAAGAAAAGAATTCACATTAATCTTTTAGAAAAATAAAGATAGTCATCAAGCTAATAATTGTCAAGATATATGAACTCAACAACACTATAATTTTTAACAAATAAAACCATGTAAAGAATACACACCAAGAACGAGATACGGTAGAGCATGCGCCATGACCTTGCCCCAAACATCGAATAAAAATTAGTTTCAATCTCCATCACCCACCCAAAAAAAACTCAGTTCTAACACAAATAGGCACTAGATCTAACATTAAAACCTTCAATGACCCATAAATTGCAGCCATATATGACAGAAATACTGATGAAATTGATAAAATCTTACCTTTTCTAATGAATTTCAGTTTTGGAAAGGGATTTAGGTGTCTAGGATTAGGGTTTTATGTTGGAGATTTGGGGGTTTTGGTATGAGAGAAGCAGAATGAACCCAGAGAGGTAGCGCTTGACAAGAGAGAGAGAGAGAGAGAGGGAGAAAGAGAGATGGGTTTTGAGAGGGCTAGCCAAGAAAAAGAGGCAAAAGAAGGAAATTTTCAGAGCGCTAGCCAGCGAAGGAGAGAACGAGAGATGGGGTAAAGAGCAGGTGAAGCTTGCCATCATCGTCGTCGTCGTTGGTTGCTTGCTGGATGCTAGAAGAAGATGAAGGGAGTGAAAGAGGGGGCTCAGTTTTTACGGGTTGGGGATTTTCCTTCAACCTGCTGAGAAGGTTTTCAAGTTATATCATTTAATGGTGTAGATCTATCCTTATTGTTTTGCCTAAATCTAACGGTCAATATCTATTGGCGCATGGATGCGCCAGGTCCACCGTAGAATTTTCCCAGTCTGGTCATGGTAGCAAATCTTTTTTTTCTGACCAGATAAAAAAGACTATCTTTTTTAGTTTCAAGCAAATTTAAATAATTAAAAATATATGACATTGAATTAGGAGACTTAGCAGCACCCACGGAATTCATCATCACACTCAATTTCATTTACTATCCTTATTGTTTTGCCTAAATCTAACGGTCAATATCTATTGGCGCATGGATGCGCCAGGTCCACCGTAGAATTTTCCCAGTCTGGTCATGGTAGCAAATCTTTTTTTTCTGACCAGATAAAAAAGACTATCTTTTTTAGTTTCAAGCAAATTTAAATAATTAAAAATATATGACATTGAATTAGGAGACTTAGCAGCAGCACCCACGAATTCATCATCACACTCAATTTCATTTCTCAAATTTATCACAAATTTAAAATTTTACATAAGTTGTACTGCTTTACTCGTGATTTACTATTTCTTATTTTAAATCAATATTAAGAAGAGAGGTCTCAAATTCAAGTGTCCTTATTCTGTTGATAAAAACAAGCTCCAATGTTACTTGAGCAAGAGCTCATAGACTTTGAAAGTTACCATTTTACGCTTTGTGCGTTGAGTTTGGTAAAAAGTCTAACTCCAATTATTTCACCAAAATAACATGAGAGTTGAAGCAAGGTGCACCATTGAGAGGTTCTAAATTCAAGTTCTTATTGGATGAGAAGAACTTACATGTAACATGGATGTTCCTATGGTGTTATCCCGAACCAATCACGCATGTTAATGTTGGAAAGTTCAAATACACGGCAATAGATAATTGGCTCGCGATAGCATCACAGTTGTATCCCCGATATAGGGTATAGGTAAGTTTTTCTCCTCTTGGATTGATTAAAACAAAACTTAAGCAAGAGTGTATGTGTTGGTTCCTACCCTAATCCGCTCCTTCCATCCCTTTCCGTACCCATTTGCAAAAACCAATTCATGCCATTTCTATACACTTCCATATCTTCACGTTCTTCTCCTGTCTGCTAGTTTAAATAGAAGAACGACAATCCTAATGTTGCCATTGAAATTTTGCCAACCAGTGACGTTCAAGTGAGGCCTAAACCGAATTGAACAACATTGGGCAGCATGGGTCAAACAACACTTGTCAGAAATTTGGCCCTAATCAATTTGTTGTTCTTTGTTTTCATCAATTACAACAGAGGAAAATTTTGAAACTCCCTAAAGAAAAATTAAAATATAAAAATGAAAACTATAAGTTATAACCACCCTTTTTTCCGGAAAAATATTATTTATTCTTTAATTAATCGAAAGAAATTTAAAATTGAAATTTCTAACAATAATAATAAGAAGAGAAATTTCACTAGACGAAGCGTTAGTTGGTGATAAAGCGGAGAGAGATAAGGCCTAGTGAGGGTCAATTGTTGTTGAAAAATTCTATATAGATAGCTTGTACAAGTAAAAGTTACATATCTTTTACCAAAGTTGGACTTTTTTTCAGTAACTTGAATGATATTCGTTAGGCTAACCGTTTTACATGTAAACATCATTTCACGTGTTGGTCACGTGATAAATAATCTACGTTTTATTGCTTAACTGGACTTAATTGCCCTCCTGGTTTGGAAAAACGTAGGCACTTGCCATAAATGTCAATGAGGTTGTTCAAACATCTCTTTTGGTAATTGGACGTCATCCATGGAGGAGGCTGCTCCTCCCAATGGGTGCGGGAGAAATGCGGGGGAATTGTTTTCTCATTTTTTAAACCCCTTTGGAATTTTGTAAAGGTCTAAATTAATAAAGCTTTTTGGGCCTCTCTTTCTCTCTGTATTTGATTATAAATATGCTCAAGGTTTGCAGCCTCCAGGCATTATGGGGTCCCTAAAACATTTTACAAATGCCTCAGGAAATATCAATGTGCAGCCTTCTCTGGGTGTTAATTAATCATTAAATATACACTATTAAAAGTAATTTGGTTATATTATTATGAATTATTCATTCTGTTGTTGAACTGTTCAAGGAGGGAGAAATCATTGTCTTTTTACCTAGCTTGACCGAGCATTTACCCCTGCATTCTAGGTCCTAGGTTCGATTCCGTCAAAAAAAGATGAAAAATTGGAAATAAGTTTAATTTTGTACTTTTATAATTGAACGAGCATGTAAATTGTAATGAAGATTCATTTAAATAGAAACTGGACCTTTAAGATTGTTGGTTTTGTACACCAAAAAATATCCACCACCAATATAACATTATGGGGTCCCTAAAACATTTTACAAATGCCTCAGGAAATATCAATGTGCAGCCTTCTCTGGGTGTTAATTAATCATTAAATATACACTATTAAAAGTAATTTGGTTATATTATTATGAATTATTCATTCTGTTGTTGAACTGTTCAAGGAGGGAGAAATCATTGTCTTTTTACCTAACTTGACCGAGCATTTACCCCCTGCATTCTAGGTCCTAGGTTCGATTCCGTCAAAAAAATATGAAAACTTGGAAATAAGTTTAATTTCGTACTTTTATAATTGAACGAGCATGTAAATTGTAATGAAGATTCATTTAAATAGAATCTGGACCTTTAAGATTGTTGGTTTTGTACACCAAAAAATATCCACCACCAATATAACTGGATGCCAAAGCCTTTCCAGCTGATGTTGGTTGAGAGAATGCCAATTGAGAGTGTTCAAGGACAAATCCCATGCAGAAACTTTTCCTGTGAGAGAGAAAGTGTAAGAAAACAGCAAAATGTTAATCAAACAAATACCAAGAAAAGCAAGCAATTCAATGTCAATTGTCCAGCAAAAGGAACTTACATTTCTGTTTAAGAAACTTGGACAAGTTATTGTGCTAAAATCTACTTAAAGTTAGCTGACATGATATGGCTTGCAGCTTGGGATCCAAACCACAACATTACCATATCATACATTTGGTTTCCATTTGATGAGAATATAAAGAAACTCCCCACCTAAAGAAAAGCCAGAGGAAATAATACCAAGGAGTTGAAGTTACCTCAGGGCATCCAGTAACTGGGTGGCTATGTGTTTTCTTCTGTTAGCTTGAGTGACCCAAATGGCTCTGATGCCGCAGACAGCAGGCACTGCTTCCTCTTCACAAAATATAGCACCGTTGAGATTCTCGTTCAAAGCTTCAGGAACAGAAGGGGCTTTTCTCATGACTTCCCTTTGAAATCTGATATCCCCAAATTGGAGAGTGGTTAGTTTTGGTTCATTTGTAGTAGTACCATCAGAACTTCCATTAACTGCACATGAGAGGACTTTGTGTGCTTCTTTTATTGGCTCTGCAACTAGACACCCAACAATCCTTTGGGACAAAATGAACAGATACACCTGCAAACATAAGGGTGAGATACCACACCGAAAATGGAGCTAATAGCTGAATCATACCATAGAGAGAGAGAGAGAGAAAAAGAGATACGAAAGCATTATTGTACTCCTAAATTGTCAGAAGACAGATGGATTTATTACAAAACAAAATTTGAAAAATAAATCCAAAGCATTCAACATTGTCCTGGTCCGGGAAAACATAATCATAAAGACTATAGCCATTTGTACTATTGTGGAATTACAAGGCGCCACTGTGTTCGTAAAAGTCCTATGGCCAAGTCTTGAATAGATGGAAGTGTGAAAAGAACCAACATAACGCAAAAACAAATAGTAGTTCAAGAATTTTCTAGACATTTGATGCAGCAACGATTCTGGTAGCGTTTTTCTGATTCATTAAGTAAAAGACTAAGAGTTATTGTCAGTCACCTTACACAACTTGTGCATAATCCATCCACTTCCAAGTTCACTCTCCATCATCTTCACAACTTCCCCAACCTGCCAGTACAAAACAGTAGCTTAGTTAAGCAAATCTTTGAGTTTCCTTGAAACAGTGCCCCCATTTACATAAAGTATCAGATTCAAGAAAACAGAATGTTGAGTTTGAACCTTGTTTCTCTGAGCAGGAGGGTCACAATCTAACACCAAAACAATCCGACCTCCTTCAGCCGAAGGCGTATGTACAACCCTTTCATTGCACCATCCCTGCAAAACATAGTCAGCAACTTTGACAAAATAAGCACCCAAATGGACGTAAGAAACTCATGGAGACACATAATCTAAAACCATTTGCACCTTGAATTGAATTCCACGGGTATAGTCCTTGTGAAATGCCTTGTGAGCCTTCTCATCCTCTTCTTCTCCAGCGGTATACTTGACCCCACAGGTGGAACATATGTGCAGATTAAAATCAGACTGACCAAACTCTAAATAAAACTGAGCATAACTTCTCTTCTTGTTCTTCACCACTGTTCTTCCCAATGTGGATGATTTTGGCTTCCCAGAATTATTATCTAAAATGGGTCTCTCCGCCAACTGGTTAACTGAAACTTTGTCACTTTCACCCCTTCATTACACAAAGAAAAGATTGGAAAGGGGAAGAAAAAAAAAACGAAAAAGGGTCAGTAAATCATTACTGATATTCCTACAAAATCCTAGATTTTCTGCAAGAAAAACCCCAGAAATTAAATCCACGCTAAACCCAATTCCTAAATTTCTGAATTGAAGCTATTTGATTTTTACCTTTCGTCTTTGTAGATTCAATAACTCAGAAACGAAATATAAAAAAAGATAAACTGAAAAGCGAAAAATCCATTTTCGCCCTCTGCCTTTTCTCGCTATTTCTCAGCACCCAAACAACACCCAGCCCAAGTAAAATACAAAAAACAAAATACCTTTGAAGGTTTCGATCTCTTCGCTTGTAGGTGTTACAATATTGGTGCTGCGTCTTTTCCCAGATGGCCAATTCGTTGTCGTCTCCGTCGCTCAAAGTCGGAGGTGCGTCTGCTACTTTTATTGAAAAAGAAGGAGAGGGTTTGAAGAAGGCACTGATCTTCGATTGCATTGCATGAATTGCGTGGAATTTGATTTGGGGTTCGATCTGATTGCATTACGCCTCAATCATCATTTACTTTGATTTTGGCGCCCAGAAATTTGGTAGACTCCAGAATGAATTTAATTTTCCCGCCTAATTATTCTAGCCTTCTCGGGCCTGTCCGTTGACGATGAACCCTAGATATTTCTTCTGTAGACCCCTACAAAGGAGGCCCAATTCTTTAATTTGATCAGTTCATTTGATTTGGGCCTGTCCGTTGACGATGAACCCTATTTTAACGCACATGTTGCCGAAACTTATAATTTGGATTAGACATAATAAAAACTTCGGGTTCTAAGATATTTAAACTTCAGGTCATATGAGGAACTTCAGGTCCTTAAATAGAAATTATTAAAATGAAAACAAATAACTAAATATAACAATAAAAATAAAATAAATTGTTGGAACTTCTGGAACCAAGTTGGAGAAAAATCAAAGAACTCAAAGTCTTGATTTACTTTATGAGAATTGCAGAAATCCAAGTCCTTATATAGATATTATATGGATTGAGAACTAAGAGACTTTGGGTCTTTATTTAATTATATAATTTAGGGACTTCGGGTCCTTGCATAAAATAAAAATAACACTAAAGAAAAGAACTAACTAAAAATAAAATACAACAAAAATTAAAATATTACAATAAAATAAATTGTTGAAACTTCTGGTTCCAACGAAAAATGAATCCAAGAGCTTCAGGTCTTCATTTGCCTTTTAAGAATTGGGGGACTTCAAGTCCACAAATATTTATATTATAAGGATTGAAATCTTAGGATCTTCTGGCCCTTACATGATTGAATAAAAACTAAGGAACTTATAGTTCTCCATTAGTTATATATAATTGAAATTCTTGAGTATCTCTCTTTACATGATAAAGATTGGTGACATGAAATATTACATTGGTATTGATCTTTATTCTTAACAAAAATCTTGAATTTATGAAAAATAACAAAATACAGTTGAAATCTTGTAAGTAGATAGACAAGATAGATATCTATAATAAAAATGCTAATTTCTTTGTAAAATATTGAATTTCATATGCACTAGATATGTAAATAAAAATAAAATAATTCTTATCTGTTTGGAATCTTGCCTCTACATAAATAATTCTTATACAAAGAAAATTCCAAAATAAATTATAGACTCCGGCTAGATAAGAGCTTGCCTCTACATACTACAATTAATCACTAAGGGACGCCAACAATATCAGTTTGTTATCATCACGAATTAAGTTATATATCCTATGAGAGGCAGAGTTGAAAAATAAACTCAATCCATAATCTTAGCATTCAATGAATAAATCAAGGGGATTACTTCATTCGCAAGGCTTCAATACTGCATTATTTAAAGAGAAGCTAATCAAAATTCTTTTACTGAACAAATACAAACAAGAGACAAGATACACATGACATGTTGATCATTCAAGTGGAAAGAATAACTTGTAATATCAAACAACAATTGAAATACCTGCTTAATAGGCCGCAAATTCAATAACAAATCACTTAGTTCTAATTCAACCTCAAGATTTTCAGAATCCGAAGTATGGTACAGAAATAATAATTACTAATTAAAGTAATTAAAAAGAGCTAAGCTATTACTTAATTATAATAAATAAATAAATAGCCATTTTGTGCAGTATCGCCGCGCAACTATATTTTTGATATATTTGAATATATTTAAAGAGTACAGCCGTTCGGCTATACGCTTTAAATATTAATATGTTTTAACTGTACAGCCGGTAAGCAATACTGTTAAAATATTCGAATATATTTAAAGCGTACAGCCGCACGGCTATACTCTTTAAATAAGAGTAATTTATAATATATAATTTTCCATTTTAATTATGCGTTTCTCTTAAAAAAATAATAATAATAATGAGTTGGAACATTCAAGTACATCATAGAGATATGAAACTAATTTGTATATACAAATCAAAGTTATATTACCTTAGCACCAAAAATATGTTAGATGACCTTAATTACTTTTAATTTAAAGTTGAGTTGAGCTGGACTCTGAATCCCAACTATTAGGACTTTATAATTTGTTATTTCTAAGAAATTTATTTTGTTATTTTATTAAGATAAAAAGTGAAACTATTACACTAAGATTAGGGATGGCAACGGGCCAGTTCGGCCCCGTTCAGTCTCAGATAAAATTATTTCTAAACAATTAGTCTGTTTCAAACTTTCTACAACAAAATCTGACTCCCAACATAACCCCAAAACCCCAAAAATATGCTAGGTGTTCGAGTCTCAGATAAAATTATTTCTGAACAGTTAGTCTGTTCCAAACTTTCTACAACAAAATCTGACTCCCAACATAACCCAAAACCCCAAAAATATGCTAGGTGTTCGACTCTTTTTCTTCTTTTCCTTTTGATCTGCTTAGCATGATAATCATGGCTTTGCTATCTAGCTCATGAGGAAGACAAGCCGGCCATCGGAGACGTGCATTCAGTTCATGTCTTCGAGTACCTAATCTCAACCAAGTCAAGGACCGTTGACCAACATTGATCCAGAAGCCATTCCCTAAACTACTGTCAGGATCTTGATCATCTCCTTCTCTTCCCAGTCCTTGCACTTCCACCACAATTAGATAGTGCTGCAATGTTGGGAATCAAAATGTAAAGAGATGTCGAAAAACATGATACAAATCATTTATCTAAAATGTCCACCTACAAAATAAAACATTTAGCTATAAACCTATAAAATTTGTTTTTTATTTTACCACTTGTCCACTGATGGACGATGATATCGTACCATTCTGACTTCGTACAGTCTTTGTTTCTCATAATTTAAAAATGAAAATTATATATATAAAGCACGCAGATAATTTATTTATGTATGTACCCAAGTACGTGCACCTCCAAGTATGAAAAGAACATTCCAGAAACAGGGGCTCCATATACTCTAAACAAGAATGAATTATGGGAGCCCTATCGATAAATGAATGAAACAAGCATGCGAAAACTAAAGATGGTTATGAAGTAGAAGACTCACAAGGCACCTACTTAGATTAGGAACGTCCCTCTAGACTGGCTGCATGCCACTATGCAATGTCCTTAGTCGACCAAGTGCACATTGCACCATGTGCCTTCCTTCAATGGTCATGCTGATTTCTTTCGAGGACTGCATAAATAAAGTAGGAAAATATGACGGATAATAATTAAAGATCTCACTACGATGCACACAGGTATTCCGCCAAAAAAAGAAACTAGATTCTCTGGATATACAAGCCTCAGGGTGCAAATGAAAGTACCTGTAAAACGATGATGCTTTCCAAGATACAGTCAATCTCTGCCTTGAATGAAGATATGATTTGCCAAATTTTGTCATCCTTGCGCATCAATTGAAGCAGGGAAACGACCGCATCTACCCTACTTGAAATTTCTGTTGTGTAGCGGGTTTGATCAGGAGTTAAACATGCCAAACTACTTTTAGTTATCCATGACCTCAATGTTTTCAATACAACATTCAGAAGTTCGTGACTTTTATCAAATAAGACAAAGCAAGGAGTAAGATAATAACAGCAAGCACTTGAACAAATGGAACCCGGGACCTTCTTATCCTCTTCAGCAGTGCACTGCATCAGAAGGCAGAAAACTGAGAGAGCGATAAAACTCAACAAGGCAAAGGACCTTAATTATTTGGAAAAGAAATACTATGCACAGAAGCATTATGCAACAATTTAAAAGTTCATGCAGAGGGGGCAGAAAATGTGAGACGACTGCAAACATATAGAAATCTGCATAGCAAGATATCTTAGTAATGTCAAATTGATAATTATACAGACATCTCGTCCTCATCTCCATCCTCTAGACCAGCCTTAGTATGCAATTAAAAACAATAAATAATTTTGTTGGCTTTTTATTACAGGAATAAGATCCATAGAGATCCCAATTCATTGATTCTTGTGTCACAACATGTAACTATGAGACAATGACAAGGGAACTAGCAACTTACAACACAAAGATAAGTTCAAAGGTTCTTATTTAATTTGATTCAAACTAAAAAAGATATGCTCTATTTACTATGACAAAATAACAATGTAACAATAAACCAAAACATCTTTGTTAGATGTCTTTCTCTTCCCCAAGGATAACGAGTGCATGCATGAATTACCGTAAGGGTTATAAAACTAGAAAGATAATAAATATCCTAAATGGTAGACGAATATTGGTACCATAATCTTGTTGCCTTGCATCTTCATTGCTACTGACATTTATAAACATGATATGGTAGCAAGAAAAGAAAAGAAACTTACATGCACAATGTCTATCAGATACCACGGAAGGATATTGCCTAGGCTTATAAAAGCTTGTTGAGAAATTATTGTGGCTTTAGAGTCCAGTGTAATAAGCATCCTAAGCATAGCACAAACATTGTCTAGAGGAGGAATTTGTGACTGCAACATAAACAAAACCATAATCAGGAAAAAAAAAACAATCAATTGTAAATTTCAAATAGAAAATACAGGAAAAGTATCCCAAATAATAAAAATTAAGAAGACATCCATGTAAAAAACATGAGAAATTAAGTTATTTAGTCAACTTGCCATTTGCTCAAGTATCACTTTCTCTAGCATCTGAAAAACAAGAGAATTATCACCCATCTCTGACAGGCATGACTGAACAATGCGAGTGAGTGACTTCAAAGCCTTCCGATTTAAGATAATCACATCACTCATATTCACATCACTCTCTATAACACGATAAATTTCTTCTGCAAGGATGAAGCCATTTTAGGTTTAGAAACCAAATAATTACAACAAAACTGCTGTATTCTTCAGGAATTAATACCAAGGCATCAGATATCTTGGCAGCAAAAAGAATAAATAGTTTAAAATTGTCCCGAGCAACATCTTTTTGAGTCCAAAATCTAAGAGCAAGCTAAGATGCTCTTAAGTAGAGCAAGATAATTTTTGTCCTCAATCAGCTTTTTAAAACATAAGTTAACAACAATATCTCACACTTCCGATTTAATTACCTTTACAATAAAGCATGCAAAAGGATAATCATTTGATATATATATTGGTAAATGGAAAAACAAACAAATCATTAATAGAAATTCAGAAAATTGAAACTTGACACAAGATGTGCATCAATACAAAGAGAATGCTTGGTAATTAATTATATACATAACATGAATAGGCCAGACTTACTTTTGTCAGATGTACCTGGGAAAACACTGAAACTGGAGAGCAAGGTGATAAGGAAACTAATGTGATCAGCAATCTGGATATGCCCAGATTTATAAGATGAATGCAGGACCTCTATGATTCGAAATAATACATGATGTTCCAGATGCGGACCTGCAATGAATTGGCAAGAAATAAAAATGTCAATTAAAAAAAAATCCAATATTGCAAGTAACTCTTCATACATAAAAAATGTTCATACATCTCCTGGAAAGCAGAAAAGATAACATTTATATTTACTTCATATTGTTAGCAAATAATATGAATCACCCTTTGATGTTTAATGGCACATCTCACCCTTTTTATATTTCGACCAAATCACAGAATAAAAATACAATTTCGACCACAAAATAAATAAATAAAAAGACAGTTACATAGAGACTTGAATGACGAGCATCTATCCTCCAGTTGAATGAGACTCCTTTTGAGCGTTGTTTCTATCTACTATTATCTAGAAAATTGCCTTCATTCAGCCACAGTAATGTCCACCAAAATGGTTTTCTACATCAGTTTTTGAAAAATATACTCTTTCAACAAAGAAACTAAAGCAGATAGAGCGCTTTCCTGATTCTTGCAGCAAAGATAACTCTACCACCAAACACGACCACTGAGGAACATATTTGATACCTAAGTGACTTCAACTCAGAATACTTTTGGAATTACAAGGTTCCTTTATGAGTGTTATAATAAAAACAAGAGTAGTTTGCATATTAAGTTGACCAATTTAGTTGTGTAGCGCATGAAAATTATAAAAAAAATGTCTAAAGATGATATGAACTGCTTACAGCATACCAAACCCTAAGCTGTCAAATCGATCCAGAATCTAACCGAGGCAGACATGAGAAACTTACAAAGGCAACAATCAGCTATTGTCTTCAGCAAAAGGGAATCCAAATGAGAGAAATAAAACAGGCAGCAAAGAGAGAGTTCCTGAGAATCTCTGGGAAGCTTTACAAAGGGTATATACAATTTATCTCCTGCAAGAGCAAAAGAGAGTACCATAAGAAGCCGAATTGTATGCTGATGGATGATTAATCCATAAAAAAGAACACAAGTGTCTCTATTGAATTGGGCTCTTTACCATAATTTTGATTGCTGAAAAACGGTTGCAGTGAGAATTGCATGTTGTCATATTCCCATGCAAAGGAAGAGTTCATTAATGAACGTTGTCCCAGGCGAAGTAGAAGGCGCAACACAACCTGAAAAAGCATCTAATTTTAAAGGGGGGAAAAAGCATATGTGATATAAAACAATGACGATGCAAAAAATAAAACGATAAATAATGAAATATTGCAGATCAGGTCATGACACAGAGATACAAGATGCAAAAAAATTCAGGCGTTTTAATCTTTAGCACTGTCAACACCTAGTGTCTTGTTTCTGCTGTGTCGCTACTATTGTTTCACAATGTTAAGCAAATAATCACCTGGGAACAGGATGGGTTTTCGTCACCCATCAGGATCAGCAACATAGGAAGCTCTCTTATCCAGGCAATCTGAAAGTCTAATATCTCAGGAACACTAGGATCCAGGTACAGCACGTCTTGTCTCTATTTTTTGTAGAAAAATATATCAAAATTCAAATTGAAAGAGATATAGATAGATAGATAGATAGATAGATAGATAGACAGTCTGAACTTTTATTTATTTTTTGGTAGTAAGAAATGCCAACTGGTATACTGAGAAAGAATCTTGGAGAAACTGCAAACAGAAGGTATACAATCAAGCTTACAGGAACTAGCATCTCCTCCATAATGGAAAGGCAAGCCAACTTCAAAGTGGACTTATGATTGCAGTCCTTGAATGCCTCAGTAAAAGCCTGCAATCAAAGACAATTAGATCACATTATTTTCATAATTCAAAAGAAGTTAATCAATTAACACTACATAATGGTTTATGTATAACTTCTTTTTTTGGGTCGAAGGTTTATGTGCAATTTAGGAACCTCTAATTCTTTGAAGAACAAAATCTAGAGTTACACAACCTTATAAAGAAAAAGGGCAGCTGACAGAATACGCTGATGATAAGCTCTTGGGATTCAAATTATTATTAAGCACGAGTCACACCTGAAGAAGGCGAGACTTCCAGTCATCTGGCACTTGGGAAACAAGTTTTGGAACAAAAGGAAGAAGTGAAATTAAATGCTTCTTCTGCTTCTCCTGCTTCTCCTGCTTCTCCCGCTTCTCCCGCTTCCCCTGCTTCTCCCGCTTTTCCCACTTCTCCTGCTTCTCCCAAGCTTTACCAATACGTGTGTCAGGGCAGACCTGTAAAATAACAAATTCCCAACTATTTAAAAGAAGCTTTACAAAGAGTATCTGGAAGTTATAATAACCTGAAACATAGTACAGTACAATACCACTAACTTATTGTCTATACCTCCCAAAATACTACATACAGTAACTAAAATAGGATGCATTTGTGTTTTCTAAACTATCATGGCAAGATGAGCGTAAAAAATTTCCTAAAAAGATTAATACTGCAAATAACAATCTCTCAGTTGTATTGTTCTATCAAACACATTAATCATAACTTTTCCTTCTGTAAAATAGCGCTACAAAATGCATCAGCTCATTACATTAGAAAAAACAGAAAAACAAACCACAACTGCACTCCCTCTTTTTTGGTCAGAACTGTGTCCCTCTTTCCCATTTTTATTAAAAATAATCAAGCATAAAATGTTATCATGCCTAAATCAGTGCCTTCGAGAAAATACAGAGTGCATGATGCAGAATTTTGAAGAGCAAGCAATGTAACTTCATAATAAAATATTATGGTACAAGAATCAATCAGACCTTTCGAAGCAGAGAATTTTCCAGAAATTCTAAAACTTTTTCCAATAAAATAGCAGGAGGGCAGATCCATTTGCTTAAGTACAAAAATATTTCTGTCAACTCACTGTTCAAGCCAAAATATTCAACATCATCCTGCCAAACAGAATTTGGAAAGAGCCAATTCAAGTTACAAAAAGAGCAAGAACAGTTAATAGAGAACTTTTAATACTGACAAGGAAAGATCCCTCATGAAAAGGGGTATGAGCTACTACACAGAGAGAGAGAGAGAGAGAGAGAGATTATTAAGAATGAGCCTCACATAGACAGACACCCTGAATAGGATAATGGATGACCATATAGCACCTCCCCAGATCCTAAACTTTGCTTTTAGTTTTTTGAACCCAAGCACAAATCATAGAATTGGGTTCTTATTCACTCGAGTTTCAAGAAAGCTGCCAAGGTGTTGGCTTAATATAATACTTCCATAGCACAAGACAAGACTTCTTTCTGGAAACATTCTACAACCTTCTATGAAAAGGTCAACATGTTTTGATACTAATAAATTGTAATGGACTCAAGATACAGAACAGAAATGTAAAGGTCAAACACACATTATTCATGCCATTAGTACTATAGTCTATAACAAATTTATGATTTTCACAATGTATTAAACATCAATGCTAATGAAATATCCAGGGTCTGAAAATATGGATATATCGATGAAAATATGGATATATCAATGAAAATATTGAGAAAACATCAATATTGAGAGAAATTGGACGCACATGATGAAAACTTTGACTGATTGTACAAAAAGAAAATATTGGAAAAAAAAAAAATTGCAGCCAAAAAGAGAAACATAAAAAATATCATTAATATTCAACAGTACATGCCCACGTTTGCTGAAAATTTAAAACAGGAAGGCTATTAAACAGATGTAAAATAAAGTGACACCAACCAGGAGTCTCTAAAGGAAGTCATTTGCAGTAACAATGATGAGTTTAAAAGTTATATTAAGGTCATACCTTTTCTGAAAGTTGATTTGTCACGGTAAGGGGAAACAAAACTAGTAACTTCTTCAATAGTGTCATAGAGATAGTCAACATAGTCACATCAAGCCCCTCTTGAGCAGGTCGTGATTCCAATTTACCCTCATCAGTCATATAGAAAAAGAACTTCACTGCAAGGTTGATACTGTGAAGTATGGACAACATACAATCAAATGATTGTTTATCAAGAAATGAACCCGTCTGAACTTCCGGAATAAAATCTTGGAAACAATTGACTAGAACTGGCACAAGGTCTTTTAGTTTTGGGATGATGTCAGAACATCCTACAAAAGAAAGCAAGAAGATGATATGCCAATAAGAAAAGAAGAAAATAAATAAATAAATAAAATGGAGGAGCTTGGATTGTGGATTGCTTTGTCCCACTAAACCATAACTTATTAGCAGAATATAAGGAATAAGCTATTTTATAATATTATTATCAGAGAAAACTTTCATTTCTCCCACTCTAAGAATACATCCAAATGCAAGGCATTTGAAACTAAGAAGTACAAACTAATAAAATTATATAACTGAAGAAGTACTATCATGTAAAAGTTCAGGCACTTCAACTATCAAAGTCATATTGATCTATGCAGTGACATGAGCCATGACTAGACAAATGGTGCCATCAGTAGAACATAACCGATAACAGCATATACACACAAGGCACCAGTGTTTCACATACCAGCAGATTTTGCAGGCAAATCGGGCTCAAAAGCATGCAGTATCCTTTGTCCAGCATCATTCTATTAAGAACAAGAAAAGATATCAGAGACAGAGTGCCATTAGCATAACAAAGGCAAAAGACTGGTAAGCACAATTCAAAACAGTTTCTCCCTGGCTACTGTGAACAACTGATCTTTCATGATGTAATTGGAGATACTAGGGCCTGAACTATTCCAAGATTATTTTTTCCTTTCCTTTCGGTCTCTGGCCACCACTTTTACCCAATTAAAAGAAGAAGAAAAAAAAACTTTCTCCCATTCAAAATGGTTCATCCAGCTTCAGAAGTCAGATAATGCTTTTTTTTTTTTTTTGACAAGCAGATCATGCATAGCATTAGTGAGTATAAAAAGAATATTTATTCAAAACTTTCACATGTCTAAAGTAACTAAGTAAAGGAAAGTTTTTACTACACTAACCGCCCCCCAAGTGCAAATCGAATCCATTGCAAACTAATACATAAATTAAGATTCACTCAATTCATGTGCCTGTTCCTGGTGCCATGTATCCACCCCCTGCAACGTGACAGTCTTTATACGTCTTAAGCTAGCAACATGATTGGTGAATTATTCGTTGCAAACATCATGCTTCCCCACAACTCCAGAAAAAATATCACAAGTTCAATAACAGGACCAAAGTAAAACCAGCCAAATCATCTACATATATAGATTTATTGTGTGACCAATAAAACAATGATGATAATAACAAAATTTAGCAGCAGAAGTTCCACCAGTAACATGCAATGAAGGAATACAGATAAAGAAATCCAAGGAAACACGCAGTTTCACGCCACACAATACAAACAATAAAAGAATACATGCAAACCAGTTAGTAGTCTTCCAAGTTTAAAAAACTAAAAAGTACCTTTTCTAATGAGCTGACTTCTCTCTTGTTACATGGCAACAGCGACAAGCATTGCTCCAACCCAGCAAGAGCAGTCTTGAGCTTCTTCTTGTCCTCTAAATAAAACTGGTTCCGCCGCAGAATATCCTCAAAGTTTTGAAGAATCTGTCAACAAAGCAATCATTGAAACAGCCTTAAAAGTTATCCCTAAATACAAAAGAGAACAATAACACGGAAAGAGTCTCTTTTGAGTTCATCTAAACTTTAGACTGATTAGCATCCAAAACAAAATATTTAAATCACCGAGTGACAGGAAACACACATGCACAAAGGACTAAGCCATAATTGATTGATGAGAAATAAAGCAATGACCAACGAAACAAACTAGATCACACATGCAAACCCTGGATAAAAATTCAATTAAGAATATCTTCTTATAGGGAAAAGAGGTTAAGTAACCTAAAGCTCAACATCTATATGAAAAACCCAGTAACTTGCCTAATATTGAGCAAAATGTAAGCAAAGAACATACCAAGAATTACAGAAAGACAAGTTATCCATCAGTCTTGGAGAAAAAGAATGTCATTGAATAAGGCAACAATCAGTAATACATGACCACAGAGAAGTACCAAAACTCTAAGTCATTAATTTCCATTAAATATTAGTAAGGGGTTTTTAGGAGCAGTAGTCCCTGAATTATAACCCGATTTTCATTTCAGACCTTCAATTTCCAAAATGGTTGTCATGGTCCTTCAACTCCACTTTTGATGGCATTGTTGGTCCTGACGTTAGTTCTGTTATCTTTTTCGTTAAATGTAAGGGTACAATGGTCTTTTTAAGTTATTTTTAGTTCCCAGCACTCTAAAACCCATATTCCCATTCGCCAAAAAACAAAAACAAAACCCTATCTTCCCTTTCACCCGGAAAAAAAAACCCCTTCATCCCATTGTCGCCAGAACCACTCCAACCCAACCCAACCTAAACCACAACCCACACAACTGCCAACCCCTCCTCACCGTCACCGTCACCACACCACCCCAATCCCAATTCTCCCCAGGATTTCTCTGCTGACCTCATTCCCCTCCCGCCCCACCCCTATTCCCACATTCTTAGCTCATCCCAACTTAGGACCTCACCCCCACAACCCACACAACCGCCAACCCCTCCTCACTGTCTCATTTTTATTTTGAAAACAGTTTGAGCAAAAATGGGGATGGTGGTGTTCTCCATGACCAACCACGCAATTATTGGGGATCAACCTTTGGTTTTGGGTCAGGGAATTTGGGATTAGTTGAGGTTGAAAGATTCAATTCGAGGAAAGGGAGGGTGGGTATGGAGTGTTGGGTGCCTATGGAGCACTCTGGTGGAGGATCCTCGTGGGTGGCTATGGCTGGTGCTCCAGTGGGGAGAACATTTTGAAAGAGGTTCAAGTCGCTGGTATCTTGCTGACTGGAAATACAGAGAGAAAGCCTGAGTTAAAAAACCAATTGAAACAAAAACAAAAATACATGTGTTACCTTGTTAGTGGGCCATGTCATCCTTCAAGAGGAGATACATCATGAGCCAAGTAATTTCCGTTCTTGACCCTCAATGGTACACCATGTGCCATGCACATGCTCAAAATTGACAGAAAAAGTTAACGGAATTGACGCCATGACCTTTATTGCTAACGAAAGTAGAGATGAAGGATCACGACAACCATTTTGGAAATTGAAGGACCAAAATGCAAATCGAGTTATAGTTTAAGGACTATTGCTCCTAAAAACTCTATTAGTAAGAGACAATGTGCAGTTTCAAAAGATGATGATGCAACATCCAAATTTTGTGACAGGTACAAGCAGATGCCCCAAACTCCACCCCACTAGAACAATAAAATAAAAGCATAGGAGAACAACAAATCATATAACAGTTCATAGTTAATGACCAAAACATAAATCAGAAATTCTTAGGTTGCATTCATCAGAAGAACACATCTAATAAAAAAAAATCCAATAACAACATTGGATACCTTTTCAGCATACAAGAAAAAGGAAGGTGGATGGTACTGGATGACAAGCGCCAAAAATTCGAAAGCCATCAACCGAACATCAATTGCTAAATGTGTCATTGCATTAAATATGTAGGGCATCATCAAGGAAACGAAAAGCTCTTGATTATCCTGGACAAGAAAATAAGGAAACAAATGTCACATTAAATTCATTGGCTATAAACATCAAGATAACACCAAAATAAGTCAAACAATGTTGTAACTGAGTTGAATCCATAAGTGCAGCAAGAGAAGCAGCACAGATTTGAAACTATCAAATTGTCCTACGGTATTGAAGATCTAATTGTTCTACAGTACTGAAGATGCATAACAATAAGAAAAGAAAAGAATAGGAAGTAAAAAGAATAAGCGTTATAAGGATAATTTATGTGAAGCTCTATAAACTGAAACAGAATTAATTCCATTCACCCAGCTAGGAACGGCTTCGCAGATCCAGAATTCTGGCCTGGCTCTTTAAAATCTTAAAATAAGTGATGTTTTACATGGCAACAATTGAAATTCGTTATGGGGAAAAACATCTATCATGAAAGAATTATGCGGAAAAACAGTATAATCAACCACCCAAATGTTTCTTCAACTGAGATTAATCAAATATAATCGTCTTTCTTTTGCATTTATACATTTAATGCAGAACCAAGTTTTCACCTGCTGCATTCAGACAAAAAAGAAAAAAAAAATTACCTCCTTACAACCAGCGTTAATTGCTGACTTAAAAAGTTCATGTAGTGTTTTTTGAGCTACTCCATCATCATCGCCAATGCGTTCACGCAGCTTTTCAATAACAGCATACTTGTGCAGCCTCAACTCTTCTGGATACTTTTTGAATAAATCCTTAATACCCAACAATGCCTCTTCACAAAGAAATAAAGCTTAAGAACATTAGATACAGTAGAAAAAATAACTATTGGAAACAGCTTCCAAGACAACATAATTATTGAAAAGGAAGTGACTTCTACAATTAACACATTAAAAACCCCAATGAATGTGCAGAAATACATGATCAACAATTAATCTATTCAGGTTAAAAATAGATTAATGCTCATATTTTGGAAGGTACTACTAAATTTTGCATCAAACTGATATTATAAAATAACAACAAAATACCTTTACGAACTTTTGAGCTGTAATGGGATGTTTGCTGAAGAAGTTCTTTCAATGTTAAACCTCTCTTATTCACTGCTAATCCTGCCTTCTCCGATGCCACACTCTGCTCGGGAAGAATAATTGCTGCTCACAGTAACCATTACTTAATACTCATTAGAGATGCTAGTTCACAACAATATTTGACAACTCAAAATAGGAGCACACAGGCTACTCATTCATTTTGGTGGAAAAAAAAAAATTTAAAACTATTTCAAATAATCAAGAGAAAGAATTTTCACCTTAATTCCTCTCATCATCCCAAAAAAAACACCTTTTCAGTTTGGAATAAAAAATAATTCTAAAAGAATTCCACCATCAAAAATAAAAAAATTATGTTGAACAGGTGACAGAATTTTCCTTTTGATTAATTTATGAGTCTTGTCTAATTATCCAGGGAAAGAACAGAATCAATGAACAAACGACACAGCTGTACAAAGAAATAATAGGAACATATGAATGCAAAAACAGATTAATTCAGTACCTTTGGATTTAATTTCAGTATTTGTAGCATTCTTTGCTGGTGGCAATTTTTTACCAATCTTTCGCTTTATTTTCTGAGGAAAATATAAAAGAAAAATAAACAACAGATGCAAACAAAGGTTTCACATGTTGAATTTCCAAAACACAGCAGACTCATAATATCAAAAAGTTTATTACTTTGAAGTCGACACCGCGCTTTTGCTGCTTCTTTCCCTTAGGGCCTGCCATTTATAACTACAGCTTACACAAAGAAAAACAACAAAACAAGTTTATTTAGTTTCTGAATAAAAACCCATTACACTGACGGACCCAGGAATCGTATCTCGTAGGGTCATAGTGTAAAAGTTCAAATTTTTTTTTAAAGGCTTGGTGAGGGAGAGGGTTAACTTAAAGGTTTGTGGGAGGTGGAGATTGGGGAATTAGGTTAGAGGTTTAGGAAATGGGGGTTTTGGAGTTCTGAGGGTCTGTTACAATCTGTGTTTTTTTTTTTTTTCAAAGACCTGGACCAAAACGACGTCATTTTGGCCAGGTCTTTTTTTAAAAAAAATTCATTGCAGCTAGTCCAAAACGACGCCGTTTTGGCCCCAGCGCGTTTTTAAAAAAAAAATTCGCTCGCTGGTCTAAAACGACGCCGTTTTGGCCAGCCTGTATTTTTAAAAAAATTAGAAGCTGGGCCAAAACGACGCCGTTTTGGTCAGCTTCTTTTAAAAAAAAAACAGAACCTCTGTTCAGCTTCTTCTTCCCCTGCTCTTTCACCCATTGGGTCACACACCAATTCAAAGGGACCTTCTACCTTGCGTTCATGGAGTCCATAGGGTCGTTTGACCCCATTGACCCCACTGTGGGTCCGTCCCTCTGGTACTGGTAATGCTTAAACTGCAATACGGCGACGTTTCCAGGAGCACTAAATCAGCTCCTGTTTGGCAGCTGAGAAAACTTGGGGAAGTAAAAAAAAGGAAGAACAAGAATTCTACGTATCTAAGCAATATACTGTTTAAGTTTCTATGACGTGAAAATAAAAGTCGAAGTAAGCTCAAAATCAACTGAAACATGCACGCCGACAGCAACCATTCGAGGCACAGAGAAAAATAAAAATCAATGAAATTATATTTGGTCTCCACCTTTTCTCAGCAACCACACAGAGGAATGGTGTATCTCGGAGATGCGAGTTCTCTTGACGAGGACGAGGACCAAAACGGGGTCGTGCTTGCACTGAATGGACTTGAAGAGGGGCGGTGGGAACTTTGGGTGGCTGCGTTTGTTCTTTAATTTTATTTTTTATTTTGTATATTTTTGTTAGGCTTAAATGTCAAAATGGTCCTGTGTTTTACCCATCCGGCCAATTTAGCCCCTGTATTTTTAATTTAGCATTTAGTCCATGTGTTTACAAACACATATGTTAGTCAATGTAGGACAATCCATCAAATAGATGAGTGGACATAAAGGTATTTTAACACAAACTCAATCTCTGAAATACTTCTTTTCCTTAGCGTTCATGATAATTCGGGTTTTCAAATTTAATTAGTTCCCTTGAATATTAACCAATTCACGTGAGTCTACATAAAGAGAGCAAGGAGACAAATCAAATCTAGAGATCTCTCTCTCATGGTGATTGCTGTAAATTGCAGTACCATGGTGTTTGGGTTTGCTCCCTCTCTCATGTTCACCATACGTGAACAAAATAAGGCCGATGATGCCTTAGCTGCCAAGAGCTATGATTTCCTTTTGGGCCTTCATGTT
Source organism: Prunus avium (assembly GCF_002207925.1). Next base: position 135,750 of record NW_018922047.1, on the reverse strand, counting down.
TTGGATATGGAACCTTTCTTCCTTAATGATGTTCTTGCTGCTGATGCTAGCAGTACCCCTAATTCAAGGTTGATTCCTATGTAGTTTGTTTAGTTTTGGGTGTTTGGTCCCGTATTGTACCCAAAAAAAGAGAGAAGGAATTTAGAGATCTCAAAACCAAAACCAGGGTCCACCAAGCTTGGTTTGTTAAGTTTAGAAAAGAAAATAAAAAGTTGCATGAAACATCCACTGTACAAAAACTAACAGGGTTGGTGGGCATTGAAGGTCATCCTTGGATTAACTTGGCTTGTCAAGAGTGCTCTGTTTATACGACAGTGATGACTGGTATTTGGTATTGTGTGAGGTACTTAATTTGTTACATAAACAACTTAAATAAAATCAAAGAAAAAGCAAATTCATTCTTGACAAGAAAATCCATTCTTCCCAAGTACATCCCCATCAGTACCAAAGAAAAAGCAAATCCATTATTGACAATTACATCAAGATCACAAAAAACTAGTTTGAGTTTCAATGTATATGTACCAAAAAGCAATTCCATGCCTTAATTCCAAACTAACAAAATAAAATTGAATCTGCACCAAAGACACAAGTACTACTACATGGTCTTCTCTTCACCAAATAACTTTGTTTCAACTACCCAAAAATACCAAAACAGCTCAAAATACAATCAAATATGCTTTTTTTGTGAACTTGTAGTTGCTTTTTTTGTACAAGCAACTTTGCCAGGTGGGGTTTCCATGGCTTTGAAGTTCGAAATGAACTTTGTGGTGTGGTGTGCATGCTAGGCCTAGACATATGAGAGTATGAGGCTGCTTGTGGCATTAGAGGCTTGGCTTGCAAAGAAGTTGGGACTGTAGTTGTACTTGTCAGATTTGGTGTGTTGAAAGTGACCCCTCTAGGCCTGGACATATTAGACTTTGGGGCTGTTTGTAGCATCGAAGTCCTAGCTTGCAAAGAATGAGTTACAACTGGCCTTGTCGCTATTTGACTTGCAATTGGGATCCTTGGCGCATTTGGTAATGAAAGTACCCCCTCTAAAACCTGTGGTGATGGTTGGTTGTACAATTTCTTGAGGTGGATGAAACTGCAATAAGCAACTATTAGAATATATGCATAGGTTGGGAGTTGTTTTAATAAAATGAAGCATGAAGTGTAACTAGAAATCTTACATTGGCAGGATTAAAGTATCTAGGTTGGGATTTGTTCACTGTTACCTTATGTGTTTTTGTAGCTTTCTTCAACTACCACAAGTAAAAACAACATAGAAGGAAACATTAAAACATGAAAATTGGAAATAATTGCTATTATTTTTAAAAAGTAACAAATATATTATTTCTTACTGGCAATTTAGGTGGTCTTGTATTCTTCTTAAGACCATGTCTTGATGGCTCTCCAGCTACATCCCCTTGCGGCACAAAGAATCCACCACGACTTTGTTGTACATTAGATCTCTGAGTTGGAGTTTGGTTTTCTCCAAAACTTCCACTGCTGCTGTCCATTTCATTGTTCCTCACAACCCCACTTGGAACTAATTAAATTTGAAAACCCCAATTCTCATGAACGCCGAGGAAAAGAAGCGTTTCAGAGATTGAGTTTGTGTTAAAATACCTTTATGCCCACTCATGTGCTATACACATGTCTATTTTAACATCTATTTGACGGATTGTCTTACATTGGCTAACAGATGTAAACACATGGACTAAATTAGCCAAATTAAAAACACAGGGACTAAATTGGCCGAATGAGTAAAACACAAGGACCATTTTGACATTTAAGCCTTTTTGTTAACTTTGTCTTTATAAATAAAATATGATGTTAGAATGAGGCTTTTTTTCATTTGGTCGCACACAAGAGAGCCTTTGGTTAGAAGAATGGGGATTTTTAAAATTCGGTTCTCAATTTTTCCCAAAATCTTTTCTTAGGGCGGTCCAGCTCGACGGGTATTTATGTCATCTTTATTTAGTCACTAAGTTAAATATGTTCTTAGTTCTTATGTTACATACGAAATTTCAATTTAGGGGTGTATTCAATTCTAACTTTTAAAGATTTTTAATGAGTTTAAAAGTCTGGAAGTATTCAACTATGACTTTTAAATAGTCTTTAAAAGTTTAGAGGTATTCAAATTGTGATTATAAAAAGTCTTTAAAAGTTTTGTGGTATCCAAAAAATTAATGACTTTTGAAAACTTTGTTAAATAAATGACTTTTCAATACTTTGAAGCCTAATTCTTAACACCAAATGTCTTGCAAATTTACCCAAGACTTTATCAATGAATTTGATCATGCTGCAGCTTTGGCCATTGCAAGGGTGTGCCACCATGTTTGGGTCTCTAGACCCCCTCCCTCTTTGGTCAGTGTACTATTAAGAGATGGCCTACTTACACCGCCAATTTGATTTTGTTTTTGGCTTCCATTATATGTCCTGGGAATTGTTAAGATGATGAGCCATTTCTTGCCTCTTTTTTTTCTTTTCAATGCTTGAAACAATTGCTACATACTAAAAGAGCTATGGTGGGACTGCATTGGTTTCTTCCATAAATTTTTTTGCCTCCAGTTGCAATTTTTTAGGCCTATCTATAGGAACAGATGATTTTGTTACAAAACCCACATTCTCCCACAACAATTTAGCTCTTAGCATCTCGGGGGTTTATAGCTAACCTCACATTCTGGTGCTGTTATTTGGCTTGGCTCTATCACCATGCCATTTTACTAGTATCTCCCACCCAAACAGAGTATACTTCTAAAAGGTCTTGAGGGTCTCAACTTCATTCCAGCAATAAGATAATATATCCCTTCTTCCCCAAGACCCAGCTCTACAGACTAAAAACTAATTAAATCCATAATATTGATGACACACCTTATATTTGAGTTGCATCCAAGAGCAGTAACCTTATTTTCTCTGTACTTGATTGTTCTCAAGTGAAAAGTTCTTAGACATGGAAAAATATTTTTTTGCTTTTACACAATTGTATCCAATTGTTTTTGTTATTTTTTGTGGCTACTTGCTCCATATGCACCCTAGTTAATTCACCATATAAAACATAAATATTAGAAGCAATTTCTTTTTTTGTTATACTACTCTATGATAAATATGTAAAAAATAAATACTATTTATAAATAAATATTAAAAAAAAAAGGAGATAAAAGTATGTAAAACTCTATTATAAAAGTATATGAAAGTATACCACTTAACTTTATAAAGTACATAAAAGTCATTAAGAATTTGTCAACTCTATAAAAGTCACTTACATAAAAAAAAAGTCTTTAAAAGTTTGTCATTAAAAAAAAATTAACCAAATTAATTACTAACAAAAAATCATTGCATGTCTACAAATTGAAAATTTTAAATAATATGTTACCAAAATAAAAAATAAAAAAATAAAAAATAAAAAAATAAAAAATAGAATGATAAATTTGACTAAATTTTTTGTTCGTGATAAAATTGAAATTTCATGTAAAATTTAATGACAAAGATTATATTTAATCCTAAATTATTTATTAGGGTTCTTAACGGGGCACCGGGTTTCAAATATGAATCCGGTAAAAGAGCCTAGTCGGAGTCCTGACAGAACCATCTACTTTAGTTAGACTACACTTTCCTCGGCAACCAAACGCTAGTACACCCCAGAGAATGCAACAACAGCAACCGCAGGCGACGATTCAAAACCACAATCCGCCATCTTCCTCTGCAGGGCCCACCACGGCGGAGGCGCCGCCGAAGCAGGTGGCGCTGGCAATGGAGCGGCTTTCCGACGCCGGCCGCCTGATCGCGGACATAAGGCTTGGCGCCGACCGCCTCCTCGAAGCTCTATTCGTGGCTGCTCAGCCTCACCAAAGCACCAAGCCTCTCCACTTGTTCCTCAACGAAGACGCCTCCATGCGTCAACACCTCCTTGACCTCCGCTCCGTCGGTACCTCCTTTCTCTCTCTACCTAGGTTCACTGTAAGCAGGCATTGGAAAAGCCACAATTTTTTTAGGGTTTTTGTGCTAATTTTTGTTAGGAAGGCAGCTAGAAGAGTCTGGGGTTCTGAACGAGTCTCTGAGATCGCGAAGCAATTCTTGGGGATTGCACATGCCCTTGGTATGTCCAGACGGCGCCGTCGTTGCGTATGCCTGGAAGCGCCAGCTCGCCGGCCAAGCCGGTGCGTCTGCAGTTGACAGGACCAGGTTGGTGTTAAATTTCATAGAATTGGTCTTCCTGCTTGTTAACATTGGCTCTCTATTGCCTATACTCAACAATTATTGATTAAAGGGAAGTTCTTTTTAGCAATATTTTAGCTTGTGTTCCAAAGAAGTCTAAATTTTGCATAAGCATGGTTAGAATTATAGTATATCCCAACTGAGTATTGTTTTTAAGAAGCCATTTCTTGAATTCTGTTATTCAATATTATAGGCTAGCTCTCAAAGCCTTCACTGATCAGAAAAGGAGGTTTTTTCCTCACCTTGATGAGGGGTCGAGTGGTCAGTCTAATGAATCAGCTACGAAGAAGCAATGTGTTTCGCCAGTACCGGCAGCACATGATCAAGAAGAGGCTCTAGAGTGCAAAACGCTATCAGAGGTTTTGGCACGTTTGGAAAAGGTGCCTAATTTGAAAATTTTCACGTATGAGCGATTGGATTGGTTGAAAAGGGCATCTTCACTGCCAGCAAATGAGAGTCCCAGTGAAACATTAAAGGATCACAATTTTCACAGTTCAAGCAAGTTACGATCAGGTCCTCTGGGTGATGTTGCACCAGATAAGGTTGCCGTCATTGAGCTGTTGTTTCCTTCTCTCTTTAGAGCTGTAGTATCACTGCATCCTGCTGGTTCTACAGACCCAGATGCAGTAGCTTTCTTTTCTCCAGATGAGGTAATCTTGGCCACCACCATCCATATTGTTCCTTAATCATGAGCTTTATTTTTTATATTGTTTGATTCTTTTACATAGTTGTCCCATGCTAAACTAGGCAGCTGCTACTTTGTAACCTTACAGCTGAATATCATGTATGCAGTTGTAGAACTAATACTTGCATCTAAGATCAAAATAAGACGATATATCAGAAACTCTGGTTCCTTTTTTATGAACTTGAATCATTTGTTGTAATCATTGCTTGTTCAACCCTCCCACAGATCCCAATTTCATGCTATTTTAGATCTGTCATGTATTATGTGTTCTGTTATGGTGCTTTTTAGATTTTCACTGGCTTTCAGATTATAGAAACTATTCTTTCTCTTTCCATTCCCCTCACATGGAGCATATTTGTATCTTTTTTTCTATTTCTTGTCTTTTATTCTAAAAGATGATTCTCTTTACCCTGCTACAGTTTACATTCCTCATTTCATTCTGTAACAGGGAGGCAGCTACATACATGCAAGAGGTTTTTCAATTTATCATGTCTATAAGCATATCACGGTAAAACCTTTAATTATCCATTTAAGTTTGTTGTGGTTCAAATAATGGGCCTTTCTATTAAATCACTTATCATTTCTTATTACAGGAACATGCTGCTATGGCTTTGCAGTATTTTATTGGAGTTCGAGCTGAAACATCTCTCTATACTCTTTTGGTACCATCTCTAGCATGTTCATGAGAACTCACTGGATTATTAAGTTATTCACATGCATCATGTTGTACACATTTAAAGTTCTAACTTTCTCTTTCTATTCCATAGCATTGGATCTGCAGCTATCAAACTCTCTTTACAAAAGTTTGCAGGTACAACCTTCTCATGTATACCTATCTGCAATTCTTTACTGGCTTCAGAGTCATTAACTTTATATATTTGGTGCAGTAAGTGTGGACGGCTGCTATCAATGGACCGACAATCAGCTTTACTGTTACCTCCCGTTTATCGTCCTTACCAGCAGTTCTCCGCTTCAAATATATCATCAAATTTAAATGTTGCCAGGGCATACCATGTAGGTTGTTATTCAGAGGAATCATGATCTCCGCTGTTGACAGGTAAAAAGAATAGCATGTCATTCAAAAAACTTATCTTGAATGTTAAATTGTATGCCTTATCTACACTTTTCTCTGAATAATTTAATGGAGCACAAGATTTTTTTATTTTTACTTTTGCTAACCTAGTGTACAAGAATTAAGTATTATGTTGTGTGAGTTGACCATATGTTTCAGTAGTGCGTGAGAAATATCTTGGTCACTGGTTAGAAATTGTACTTTATTTGACCCCTCCTTCTCTCTTTTTTCTTTTTTGTAAGTGAAGTATCCATGCTGCCTTTCTTCCTTTTTCCTTTTTATTTTTTTATTATTCTGTTATTCACTGAAAAGGATAGGTGTAGTTGGTTTTTTTTTTTTTAATATATTGTGTCCTGGTTAAATTTCACTAGAATGCGTCCTCCTTTGAATCAGGTGTTTTTATTGTCAGTCAGCATAAATCTCAGCTGTGCAACGGGAAATTCCATATCTGGTGTTGCAATAGATGTTGTTTGTAGAAGAAGATGTGTGCAATGCCCACACAAAATTCGTGGAATTCCCGTATATGATCATCTTTCGAGAACAATGCCAAATGCTTTTAGTTTTTGACATCTGAGAAAAATCTCTGTTGTAATTCTATTGTTAGGAGAAAAAAAGGAGAATTTAGTACATAAGTTCTGGGATTCTTTGTTTAGCAGGTAGGCATGCAAACCTTCTAGGGTGGATGCTACTTAGTAACTTACATGCTGTTCTATGATTTTAATTGCAATAGTTGTATGAATCACCTTGAATCTAATATGATTGTAGTTTCACATTGTGATCAGATTGAAAGCTTTCTGTTTTATTAGTTACAATGGTAAAATACAGGGGATGGAGTAAAAAGTGTGCATTTGTTATATTTCGTATGGTTTTGGCCTAGCTCGTCTGCAGTAGAGTAGATTTCCGCAATCTCTTTTTTTTTCTCTCTCTCTCTCTCTCTCTTTACCTCTAAAGTGTGTAGGGTTTTGAAGAATTGTCATAATACAAATTTTTTGCATTATGACAAGCAGTTTGATGAACCTGTTCTGGTGCAAAAATAATAATTTTGATGAGGGTTGTTTAGCCCAAAAGTGTAGGGTGTGCTTCTGGAAAAAAAGATGATTTTGATTTATATGAGGAACCTTTTGGGCTTTTGTGCAGAAAAAGGAAGATAGAAACGAGAGGGTTTTTGGGCTTCTAGTCTGTCAATAACTTTTGACTCACAGTCAGAGAGGTAGGTGAGGTTAACCTAAAGCGGAAATGCTATAATGAGAGGTTGTGGCTGATGAGGGGTTGTGGGAGGGGTTTAATCCCACTATCCAACGTGAGAGAAAAAATATTCGACTTGAACTTTTTTAACGATTGAATGGTCGGAATTGAACACCTCGAACCCCCTCATGGTAGAATCTCCCCAACCAAAGTAGTTAGGGTTATTGTATAATGACTATCTTTGGTCAATTGATTTATAATAGAAGTCGTCTTAAAATTATTATAATATTAAAAACTAAATTTAATAAAAACTAAAAACATTATGAATGCCAATGTCATAGTGGTTAAACTATGAAGAGAGTGAACGAAAAATAAAGATGAGATAAGATGAGATATATTTTCTCTTTATCACTGGATTACTTACTCTCATGGAGAACATGAATTTTGGGTGGATTAAGAGGAAGAAAACATAATAAGCACCGATTAGAAATAGGCAACTTGTAATTTTCATTTCATTTACTAAAAGTTCCTTTTGGGGGATAGTAATGTTATGGTCGATTGCCCGCATAACACTGCTTTCTCTTGTTGAATGAGGTCTCGAATTATTTACCTTTAAGTAACAAAAAAAACTTGTCCGTCATGTAATTTCTTTTTATGAAACTGTGATAGACCAGTTTTTCTTCTTCAGTTTGCATGATCTGATTGAGAATGAAGGCAACTTTAGAATTAAGAGAGAGACATAAATAAAAAGTAGTGTATATTTTCACGTGTTTGTCTGTCTCCTCACGTACGTACAGTGTTTACCCGTTTATGGTAAGTTTTACCTCGATAATAAGACCAAACTAAACAAGACAGTGCCACCTGTAAAACATGAAAGAGTGACCAAGTGTCATGCAGCAGCAATCATGTCACGTAGTCTCCTGCCTTTGGTTGGGCATAGCACTAATAATGCTCACCACTTCTTTGGCTCCTTCAATTGAAAATGGCTTGCACGATACAGAAAGGGACCCTCAAAGACATATCATCTTCCTTAATGTTAGGGACAACGAAAGACCCTAAAGTCCCAATCTAATTGATCCGCCACTAACAAACAACTCAGTGAGCAAATTGCATATGCCAATGTGTCATTGCCACTTGACAGCCCCATGAGCAATCTATAATTGCCATCTGGACCCACAAACTTGAACAGCGTGGTGGGGTCCAAATGTTCATGCATAAATCCAGGGAGTCTCATTAAGATTGATGAATGCTGTTTGGACTTTTCTGCTTTTGTGGGAAGAAGAATTTATTTGGTAGCACACTTGTATGTGACATGCGTTTAATGGACAGTTAGTGACTCACAAGTTCAATACTACAAAAAAAAAGAAAAAAGGCTGACGTTGAATCCCAGGATTTCAAGAAACTTCAACATCTGATAGATGAGATTGAAGGGGATTTGTATTTCAAGCGATTAACAGTATTTACCCTTTCATCCGAGATTCTAGATTTGATTATCTCCTACTTCAATATCGCTTGTTTAAAAGAAAAACCAATAGGTGTTTTTATTATTATCATTATTATTATTTATTTTGAATTTACTTTATACTAGCCCCTTGCCACACGCTCACGCCTGTCAATTGGTTTTCTTTTTTTAGTTTTTAGTTTTTAGTTTTAGTTTTTAGAATTAAGAAAAGAAAAAATGGGTAGTTATCTATATATATAAAGCAAAAGGCAGAGAATGGTGTAACATTCAAAATACCAAAAAATGCCCTTAGTTAATGCATACATTAAGAATTGAAATTATTAATTAAATAAGGATAATATGGTAAATTCACACTTTTTCATATTAAAAAAATTTAAAATTAAAAGAAAAATCAGATAATTGATCCTCCTTCTAAGGAACACAACTACCCATTATCTTTTTTTAATTCTAAAATAATTTTTTTTATTTATAAAAAGTCTCTCGCAGCGCGGAAGCGCATGCGGAGAGGCTAGTTTTTCATAAAAATAGGATTCATGATCTGATTTTGCTTATAATTTTAATTTTTTTAAAATATGAAAAAGTGTGAAGTTACCATATTATCCTCATTTAATTAATAATTTCAATTCTTAATGTTTGAATTAACCAAGGGTATTTTCTGGTATTTTGAATGTTTCACCATTCTCTACCTTGCTATATATATAAATAAGATATATATAATTATTGACCATATTCAATAATTTATTTTTTTGTTTTGGCTAAGAGTACCTCTCCATTTATTGGTTAGGCTAGAGACCCTCCATTAAAATAGTTCTTGAAACCCAAATCAGCTATGTGGATCTGTTTTTGCTTTTTAAACTCAATCAGGCAACAATCTATCCTCATTCCCTCTACCTAACCTTCTCCATAGAAATTTGATCAAACCAATATGTCAACACAAAACTATTATAAGCAAATTTTTCTTCATCTTATTCTCAAATGAACCAATGTGACCCTGTATGATTATATTTATTCCTTCCCGGCTTGTAATTGTTGATAAGTCAACAAAAATTTGTTTGGTGAGAACACCAACCTGAGAACTAGTTTTAAAATGGGATGACAAGAAGCTCCCTTTTCATCAACCTCAAACTGGTTCAGGCCATATATAACTTGGAAAATACTTCTCCCTCCTGAAAGTAGGACTCCCTACTTTCTGAGTGAACGAAAAATAAAGATGAGATAAGATGAGATATATTTTCTCTTTATCACTGGATTACTTACTCTCATGGAGAACATGAATTTTGGGTGGATTAAGAGGAAGAAAACATAATAAGCACCGATTAGAAATAGGCAACTTGTAATTTTCATTTCATTTACTAAAAGTTCCTTTTGGGGGATAGTAATGTTATGGTCGATTGCCCGCGTAACACTACTTTCTCTTGTTGAATGAGGTCTCGAATTATTTACCTTTAAGTAACAAAAAAAACTTGTCCGTCATGTAATTTCTTTTTATGAAACTGTGATAGACCAGTTTTTCTTCTTCAGTTTGCATGATCTGATTGAGAATGAAGGCAACTTTAGAATTAAGAGAGAGACATAAATAAAAAGTAGTGTATATTTTCACGTGTTTGTCTGTCTCCTCACGTACGTACAGTGTTTATGGTAAGTTTTACCTCGGTAATAAGACCAAACTAAACAGACAGTGCCACCTGTAAAACATGAAAGAGTGACCAAGTGTCAGCAGCAGCAATCATAAAATCTTAATGCAGAAAGTATCATAGCTTACACTTGAGATCTCTACTGAAATCTTCAACTCAAGCCAGCACAAAACCAACAACACAAAAACATATTGACATTGATTCCCAAGCAGAGAACACAACAATACTATCTACACCTACCAAAGAAGGAAAACAACCTCTAAAAAGGAAGGTGAAATGAAACACAAAAGCAACAGAAAAAACACTTCTTTACCGGCCATCAGCAGAAGTAAAAGACTCTGCAAACCCTGTTGGCCTTGCTGGGATACTGCCCTTGCTGTCTTCTAGGTCCAGATAACTGGAGTCCTTTCCTTCGGCTTCCTGCCAACCCTTCACCATCTGGGTAAGGGGAAGGCTGTAATCTATCCCAGAGTATTCCTCATTCTCGTCATCTAACGGTTTCCATTTTTCAACAAGCGGGGACAACACATTCACAGCATGGCCCATATCTGGTCTTTGGCTGGGTTCCCTTGCAGTGCAGTGCCCAGCTAGCTAAAGAGTGACCAAGTGTCATGCAGCAGCAATCATGTCACGTAGTCTCCTGCCTTTGGTTGGGCATAGCACTAATAATGCTCATTGCTCACCACTTCTTTGGCTCCTTCAATTGAAAATGGCTTGCACGATACAGAAAGGGACCCTCAAAGACATATCATCTTCCTTAATGTTAGGGACAACGAAAGACCCTAAGTCCCAATCTAATTGATCCACCACTAACAAACAACTCAGTGAGCAAATTGCATATGCCAATGTGTCATTGCCACTTGACAGCCCCATGAGCAATCTATAATTGCCATCTGGACCCACAAACTTGAACAGCGTGGTGGGGTCCAAATGTTCATGCATAAATCCAGGGAGTCTCATTAAGATTGATGAATGCTGTTTGGACTTTTCTGCTTTTGTGGGAAGAAGAATTTATTTGGTAGCACACTTGTATGTGACATGCGTTTAATGGACAGTTAGTGACTCACAAGTTCAATACTACAAAAAAAAAGAAAAAAGGCTGACGTTGAATCCCAGGATTTCAAGAAACTTCAACATCTGATAGATGAGATTGAAGGGGATTTGTATTTCAAGCGATTAACAGTATTTACCCTTTCATCCGAGATTCTAGATTTGATTATCTCCTACTTCAATATCGCTTGTTTAAAAGAAAAACCAATAGGTGTTTTTATTATTATTTATTTTGAATTTACTTTATACTAGCCCCTTGCCACACGCTCACGCCTGTCAATTGGTTTTCTTTTTTTAGTTTTTAGTTTTTAGTTTTAGTTTTTAGAATTAAGAAAAGAAAAAATGGGTAGTTATCTATATATATAAAGCAAAAGGCAGAGAATGGTGTAACATTCAAAATACCAAAAAATGCCCTTACCCTTGGTTAATTCAAACATTAAGAATTGAAATTATCAATTAAATAAGGATAATATGGTAAATTCACACTTTTTCATATTAAAAAAATTTAAAATTAAAAGAAAAATCAGATAATGGATCCTCCTTCTAAGGAACACAACTACCCATTATCTTTTTTTAATTCTAAAATAATTTTTTTTAATTTATAAAAAGTCTCTCGCAGCACGGAAGCGCATGCGGAGAGGCTAGTTTTTCATAAAAATAGGATTCATGATCTGATTTTGCTTTTAATTTTAATTTTTTTTAAATATGAAAAAGTGTGAATTTACCATATTATCCTCATTTAATTGATAATTTAAATTTGATCAAACCAATATGTCAACACAAAACTATTATAAGCAAATTTTTCTTCATCTTATTCTCAAATGAACCAATGTGACCCTGTATGATTATATTTATTCCTTCCCGGCTTGTAATTGTTGATAAGTCAACAAAAATTTGTTTGGTGAGAACACCAACCTGAGAACTAGTTTTAAAATGGGATGACAAGAAGCTCCCTTTTCATCAACCTCAAACTGGTTCAGGCCATATATAACTTGGAAAATACTTCTCCCTCCTGAAAGTAGGACTCCCTACTTTCTTACCAATCACAGTTTGACATGTGTCTTTTTTGTGTTTTTGATGTGATTTGTAAAAAATAGGAATGCCTCCTTCCAGGGAAGCAATGTCCATATAAGTTATTCAGCCTTTGCCAAAAGAATGCAAACATTCTTATGAAACTCAGATGTGGAGTATAAAGCGCGCTTGAAGAGTAATTGGGAACCAGTTCTCATTAATAACTGCTTTTATCTACACCACTAGCATGTAAAATCTTAATGCAGAAAGTATCATAGCTTACACTTGAGATCTCTACTGAAATCTTCAACTCAAGCCAGCACAAAACCAACAACACAAAAACATATTGACATTGATTCCCAAGCAGAGAACACAACAATACTATCTACACCTACCAAAGAAGGAAAACAACCTCTAAAAAGGAAGGTGAAATGAAACACAAAAGCAACAGAAAAAACACTTCTTTACCGGCCATCAGCAGAAGTAAAAGACTCTGCAAACCCTGTTGGCCTTGCTGGGATACTGCCCTTGCTGTCTTCTAGGTCCAGATAACTGGAGTCCTTTCCTTCGGCTTCCTGCCAACCCTTCACCATCTGGGTAAGGGGAAGGCTGTAATCTATCCCAGAGTATTCCTCATTCTCGTCATCTAACGGTTTCCATTTTTCAACAAGCGGGGACAACACATTCACAGCATGGCCCATATCTGGTCTTTGGCTGGGTTCCCTTGCAGTGCAGTGCCCAGCTAGCTCTGCAATTGTGGCGATGCTCTCAAATGTTTCTTCTTTTTTGTCAAGGGCCGGGTCAATGGCGGCCATGAGTTTCTCCCTATTCGATTTTATGTGCCAGAACCATGCAGCCAAGTACTGGCTTTCTTCAGGCCTATCCTCATCCAGTGCCATCATTCCAGTTAATAGTTCCATTAACACAACACCAAAACTGAAGACATCTGCTTTGGTTGTAATTTTTCCCGTCACTGAATCAATCAGCATGAGAGAGAGAGAGAGAGAGAGTTAGAGAGAGAGTTAGTAGGATCATTCACAAGAATCAAAGAAAGATAACAGAAAACAAAGATGTACATGCTGCAGAATTATGAAAACTATCTGATTTTCATATATGTTCAGGATATGATAGATGCTCTTGTAATAGTCTAACCGGTCTAAGAACATGATTAAATCCATATTAATTCCTCTTAAATGCTGTGTGCAATGCTGCTAAACTCAATGCCTATAAGCTAACAGGGGTCAGCTATGTATATGAAATTTAAACAATCTGTAATAAGTTGGAAAGGTCTTAGAAAGCTTACCGGCATACTCTGGTGCTAAGTAACCAAAAGTCCCAGCAAGCCTGGTCACAACAGATTTTTCACCATCAGGAGCCAGTTTCACCAATCCGAAATCTGATACTTTTGCTCTAAAATCGTCACCAAGTAAGATATTTGATGATTTAAGATCTCTGTGTATGAAGCTTTTGTGAGCAAGATTGTGAAGATACTCCATCCCCCTAGCAACATCCAAGGCAATATTTAACCTCCTCTTCCAAGAGAGAGGCTCTACTTCGAAGGTTTTCCAATGGAAAAGATGCCTGCTTAGAGCCCCTTGAGGCATATATTCATAGACAAGCATTCTCTCATTTCCTTCAATGCAATAACCCAAAAGTGATACCAAATGACGGTGCCGGACCTTTGAAAGAACTGCAATTTCAGCCTGGAATTCATCCAAGGCTTTGTTGCAAATCACGCCCGCCTCCATCCTTTTCACTGCTATTTTTGTCCCATCATCCAATTCTCCCTTATAAACCACCCCAAATCCACCACGGCCAAGCTCATTTTCTGGGGCAAAATTCTTTGTCACGTTCCGAAGAACTTGAACTGATATGATGAGATTTCCAGCTTCAATAACATGAGACTCACCTATCCCACTGCTGTTTCTGCTTGCAGAACCACTCCCTGTTACGGTTGAAGCGCTTCCATTGGTATTACTAGCAACAACAACCTTAACCATATTATCTGAATCAGATGGATCTCTTGGGTGAATTACAAGGGAACTTGTAGTCTCGAAGGCATCTCTTCTCTTCTTACAATAGTACATGGATAAAGGAATTACAAGCAACGCAGCAATAACAGCAACACTTGTGACAGGGGCTACAATTAAAACTATGCTGGCCCGTTTCGATCCTTTTGGTTGGGTTGATTGAGAGGTACCATTGACATGAGAACCTGAGCCTGTGGATGAGGAAGATGCATTGTTTGCTGAGGAAGGGCTATTCTCTGGTGCTGCTGCCGCCGCAGATGGATTACCATGAAATAAAGGATTGTCATCAACGACAACGTTGACAGTTTTACTGAATTTTGGCAATGGAGGGGAAATATTGTTCCCACTAAGATCCAACTCAGTAAGGGATTTCAAGCTAGTCCAGTTTTCAGGAACTGAACCCCTCAAGTTGTTATTCTGAAGCCTAATTTGAACAAGAGAATCTAACTTAGCAACTGAAGGACTCAATGTACCATTCAGATTGTACTTCGGAAGATTTATAACAGAGACCTTTCCATTGTTGCCACAACTAACGCCCAACCATGAACCACAAGGATCATTACCAGACCATTTAGAAACAAGTATGGAAGGGTAATTCAACCCATCAAGGAACTCTACAAGTGCCATAACCTCTGGGGCGCAAGGAAGCCCCGGAGTGGATTGACAAAATGAATTTGAAGTAAAAGTCACATTATGTGCTTTAAATTTTGGGATTGGACCCATCAGATGGTTATTGTTCAAATTCAAACTGTCAAGTGCCAAATTGGCCAAGCTATCAGGAACAAGACCAACAAGTTGGTTTTGATTGAGATTAAGATCCTTCAAAGAAGTTAAATTACCAATGCTTTCTGGGATTGTTCCTGTGAACTGATTCCCATGAAGCCACACACTGTTCAGCTGTAACATTGTGGTCAGAATATCAATTGGACCACTCAAGCCAGGACCTGTTGGATTGTTCAACCAAAGTATCTGCAAATTCAGGCCAGTAAAACTTCCAGGAATTCCACCAGTTAAGCCATTGCCTGAGAGTTGCAAAACTGTCAGAGAGGACAAGTTCCCAAGAAAATCAGGCAATCGACCAACCAAATTGCAACTCATACAAGAAATATTCTGCAATTGTGCTGAGTTTGCCAACTGAGGAGGAAATGTCCACCCTGAAGTAGCATTCAAATTATTGCCATCCAAGGCCAAAACTTCCAAAGCATCAAGGCCATCAAAGAAGTCAACAGGAATTGAACTGAAATCATTGAAATCCAAATAAGCATACCGCAGCTTTGACAGCCCTTTGAGAGATGGTAATGGCCCACTAAAGTTGTTCCTCTGGAGGCCTATGTTGGTGAGCTCAGTGAGCTGGTTGAAGTTCTGAGGCAGAGGACCCTTCAAGCCCAGATTTTGAACCTGAATCTGAGACACCCTCTGATCAGTACAGAACACATGCTCCCATTTATCCCCACATGGGTCATCACCATTCTCAGGCCACTTCAAGAGCTCTGGGTTCTCCATGTTTTTTCTGAACTGGTTGAGAATAGCCAAGTCATTAGGGTCTGTGGCACTGAGAACAACTGAAACAAGTGAGAGAAGAAGTGCTGCTAGCACAAGCTTTGCACTATGGTCTTCCATGGCAGATCTGTGATGATGTCCTCTGCTTCAGAAGAAACATTGAAGCCTCAAAAAGTTGTAGCAGAGAAGCTTCATAAGACCATCAATGGCGGTTTTTAAGAACTACCCTTATGAAATCTTGGACCCAATGGTGAGAGAAAAAGAAGTTTTCAGATTACTTGAAGACCACGACCACAAAAGATGAGAGAAGAGGGAAGTGACACACAACACAAACACTCACAGAGTCCAAGTAATTGAAAATAGTAATATAAAAACCCAACAAAAATCCAAAAAGGTTCCAGCTTTTTTTTTTTTCGAGCCAAAACAAAATAAGCTTTAAGACCAAGTTACAGCCCCTAAAGGCGGATCCTTTATGAGGAAATACTCAATCAATTAGAAATTAAAGAAATTAAAGACAACGTGGTTGTTTGTTGGAACTTGGATGCATGTCTTCAAGAACATATAATGTGGTATGCAACTAAATCCTAATTGACAATTAATGTTTCGTTATGCATGTCTCATCGATATTATGGAAGGTCACTTGACATACGCCACACTTTCCTTTCCAACTACGAAGGGTTTTATTGTCATTCAAACATGTGTTGAATGCTGGTAGCTACACAAGTACTGTGCGGCTGTGCCCACTTTTGACTAAGTTATGTTGCCGCGTTCTGAAATTTTGATACATTTTAAGACGACGACTTTTTTATATAGGTGGGTAGTCGACATAATTGATATGTTATAGACTTAGACTTAACATATCGATACACATGTTATATTATGAGTGGATATTTATAACACTACGCGACTGTGTGATCGTTACTCCAACAAGTTACTCGTGAACTTGAGACTACTCCAACCAAGTAGATACAAATTGTAATTAGTTGAGATTTGTAATATGATAATGTAACATTTTAGACTCTAACAAGAATTGTTTAACAGGCTAAACATTTTTCTGTGTGTGTATATATTATTTATGTTTCATGTTTGTGCTGTTGAGCCGACCGAAGGTTATGACTAATAATAAGATAGGAATGAATGGGATATATATGGTTGAGAGACGGTGAAGGCATAATTAAATTTTAGTAATATATGAATTAATAATCTAACCTACCAAAAAAAAATGTTCATAAATAGTTTTATTTGTTGGTTAATAAATTTTATAGCGAATATTTCTTTGGTGGGTTTAGAATGGACAGATCCATGGCTGCTTCTGATCCCCCTGATCTGTCTCATAGTCATAGAAGCAAACTTTTCTTTAATCTTATAATTTTTCTTTATATGGGAATTTTGTTTTTCATTATGGTCGTTAATATTGTTATTATTATTGTGGTGTCATTGTCAAAGGTTTCTTCTTCTTTTTTTTGTTTTTTTAGTTTGAATAATTGTCAAGTTTAAACGTAAGCGCGAATGAGTCATGCGAAAATTTGTGGTTTTTTTATGCGGAAAATCAAATTACAAAGCAAAACTTCGTGGGCACCTAGACCCAAAAAAGTCAATAAAAAAGAAAGCATTTGAAGAAGACAACTCTGACTCCAACAGCCTAGATGAAGAAAGCTCAACAGTTGCGTATCGTGTTCAAAAATTGTGAGAAGATATTTGTTGGTTTATTGACACGTATATAATTCAATTTTGAGATGTAAGCTTAAGTAATAATATTTTTGGGAGATTCACTATTATACCCAATATAGGAGCCGAATTTTTTTTTAAAAAACCCTATATGAAATGGACTTTAAAAACACACCCAAAATCCATTTATAACATAACAAAAAGGCTTTTAACTTCTTTGAAATTACAAAACTGCCACTAATTTCTTAAAACAAACACAACCCCAAAATCTCATTAAAAAAAAATCAAAACACTCAATAGGGCATCAAAATAATTTAATAATCAAAATTAAATTCAATATGGCCAACTATCATTTTTTGGGTTCTTTTTGGGTTTGTTTATAGAAATTAAATTGTGTATGATTTATTTATAGTTTTAATGCTAAGAATACGTATATAATTCAATTTTGAGATGTAAGCTTAAGTAATAATATTTTTGGGAGATTCACTATTATACCCAATATAGGAGCCGAATTTTTTTTTTAAAAACCCTATATGAAATGGACTTTAAAAACACACCCAAAATCCATTTATAACATAACAAAAAGGCTTTTAACTTCTTTGAAATTACAAAACTGCCACTAATTTCTTAAAACAAACACAACCCCAAAATCTCATTAAAAAAAAATCAAAACACTCAATAGGGCATCAAAATAATTTAATAATCAAAATTAAATTCAATATGGCCAACTATCATTTTTTGGGTTCTTTTTGGGTTTGTTTATAGAAATTAAATTGTGTATGATTTATTTATAGTTTTAATGCTAAGAATAAATATATGACTAAATATCTCAATATTTTTTACCTATAGTTTTGTTGGGATAATATTTTTTTTCATATGACCCATATAATTTTCTATATTTATTTTTTGCTAGATTTGTGTCGACAATATTGATTGCACAATCTATATTAAGCTGCCAACTCATAATCCATGAAAAAAATTCCAAAAGCATCACGTGTACAGAAGTTTGAAAAAAGTAATTGAAAACTTTCAACTCTAAAAATCACAATGAACAAAAAAAACTCATGATATCATACAAAACTTGAGGATATTGAGGCTTGATATTTTTCAACTCTAAAAGCCAAACTTCCCTGCGTATACTTGTGAATAGCTTTTAAATTTGATATAAGTACCCCCCAAAAAAAAATAGTAAAGCATCAATTTTTTTTTTTTTTTTTTAAATTTTATTTTATTTTAGAATTAAAAAAGATAATGGGTAGTTGTTTTCCATAAAAATATGATTCATTATCTTTTTTTTTTAATTTAATTTTTTTAATATGAAAAAAATGTAAATTTACCATATTATCCTCATTTAATTAATAATTTCAATTCTTAATATTTGTATTAATCTCTGCATTTTGCTTTATATATATAGATAGATAATTCACTAAAATCGGACTACTTAGGCTTGATGTTTTTGTATTATTTAATTGGATACCTAGACGGCCTTAAAAGATCATGGCTTGTTTTTAATCGATTTTGGAAGATCTTTCAGCATTGGTAAAAGAAATATTATTAAACTAATAGTTAATTTAGTGTTAAAAACATGATTTATCACCTATAATTTAGCGTGAATCGTCGCATTCCGTATGTTAAATCTAAATGACATAAATCGAAAGGTACTCCTAACTACCTTTCCCTACAACCACAATATTTTCTTGTCAAATTACCAAAAGCCTAGAATTTTGCAAATTACCTTCAAGACGTGTAATAGTCTAGAATTACACACGCGTCCATCAAATTATCAAAAGGAGACCTGCTATTTGGGGGAAAAAAAAATATATGTAAAAAAGAAAATTACCATAGAAAAAGAAGAAGAAGAAAAGCTGGACAAGACAAGTCAAATGCAAATGAAAGAAAAATAATGAAATTATGTGAGACGTGGCCACGTGTTTAGCGTTAGTTACGGAGAGAAGCCTATGCCGGTGGCAAAGGGTAGTGGGCACGACCGCTTTTCGCTGCCGGCTTTCTGCGGGTCTGCGACCTCCTCAAATCTTTGAATTTGCGGCGTAAATCCCGTGAGCTTTTTAAATAAATAAAGCTCTAATTAAATTCTAACGTAACAAAAAGGCAAAAGAAAAAGAAAAGGAAAAATGATGGCTTAAAGAACAACCAAAATGATCATAATGGTAATGTTTTCCCACAAAATCAGTTCAAATTTTATTTAGTTTTATAGGAAAAATCAGTTCAAATTAAATGTGAATAATCAACTGCATGGAAATGGCATATGAGGATTTATTTATGAGTAATATTTATATTATTTTTCAATATTAGAAATAGTTTCTAAATCCTTTGCCAAACGAGCCCTAAATTCTGAGAAAATGTTTAAGCTAATGCTGTACATTAAACAATGCTATTAGTGGCAATGATTAATTAATTAAATCAAGCATGGCTTACCTTGCAAGCAAATCTTTTCGGTGGTCTAAAGCTCTCCATCTTTAATTTATGTTTTGAATAGTGCTTAATAATGGATTCCAGCAATAACAATATTAATCATATTAAATGTTGAGAGTCACATCCTGCAATTTATTTTTTAGTACAAGCGATTGAAGGAGGAGGGTTTACACAAATATTCATTGGGTGTCTAAGGATTTCGAATCTCTGCCCAAATCACATGGGTGGAGGTGAAAAAGTTTAACCAACTGAGATGTACCTCATTAACCACATCATGCAATTTTAAGATAATAGAAAATGTAAAGAATTTTACTATATATACCAAAGATATTACTGGAACCAATTAAATTGATTTGTTAAGTTTCAACACGGGGATAATATATTCTGATAGGGCAGAACCAGAAATGTTTTCATGGGTGGGCTAGCTAAAGTTATCAGCTTAAAATTTAATTATCAATTTTTTTTTTGCTTGCAGATTCTATAGTCTTTCTAAAAGTAAAAGTATACATTAAATTATATAAACCACACTAATTCGCCAATGGGGTCTAGCCCAATAGATAATGGCCTTGACTTTCAAACCATTGGTCTTAGGTTTGAATCTCCATGGTACCTTGGTAGTGTTTGTGTGTGTGAGAAACCCCTATACCCCTTGTAGTTTAGATTATTGTGTGTATTTTTATTTTTTTTGGTTTAAAAAAATACACACTAGTTCATAGTTCATAGTTCAATTGACTAACTTCCAATAAGTTTTTTTCCTTCTTATATAAGCAATATTGGATGAGGGGGAAATCGAACTTAGGACCTTGAGTGCAAAGCTAAATGTTAATTTCCAATAAGCTTTAACTTCCAAAAAAAAAAAAACTTTAACTTAAAACAAATACATATTAAATGCAACCAAAAAACACATATTATCAAAATGAAAATATGTTCAACGACGTAATTGAAGGTGTACCTATTTTAATATGTATGTTTATTGATTCTTGCAACTAAATTCATAAAAACTTCGATTTTTTTTTATAAACTTTAATATGTTAGTACATATTGGGCTATATATAAAACAAGTTAATTATATATATGTTTGATTTTTTATCCCCAAAATCTCCTTGGGTTACAGCCTATCTTAGCTTTGGGAGTAGTTCCGCCCATGGATATCATATTAAAACGTGAGTTTTAATCTAAAACCAATTGGAAGTGTAAGGAGAAGCTCAAGTGCATGTATGCACTAATATAAAGTAATATTTTTTTTACCCATATTTATGTTACATCATTATCACTAATTAATGTCAGCAAATTGCATTGCTTAGACATGAGAAATTTAAAAAAGGTTAATCTGTCGGTGGGCTGAAGAAAAGATGGCACAAATTATTCAATGCATTTGCATTATTTAGTTCCCTGATCAACTAATAATCGCGATTGACTGATTGACAATTTTGAAATCCAAGGTATCATAGTCAAAGATTTTTAGGGTAAGTTCCAAAATGTAAACAGTAAATTTTTGTTTCCGACATCTAATATAGAATTGTATGTCACAATTTTTTGTTCGGATGTAAAAAAAAGTCTCAAACTCGAATCTTCTTCTTTCGCTAAATGTAATGAAAAAGAAAGTACTACAAATAAAAATTTGCCAACATAAAACACTAAACCATACAAGCGAGGATCAGAGTGAGGACCACATTTTGTGAAATATGAATCCATTATCCAAACAGAACCTTGAATGATTAAACTATATATCCACAGAAGAAATGTTTGAAGCTTGTACCTATTAGACCAATCATTATTCTTCCACAAACACACCGACAAAGGGTGGGTTCCAGGTATCCTATTCCAACCCATCTTTTACTTTTTCTGACTTTAAATACAAACTTTTTTTAATTTGCCAAAAATATGCATAATTTTCTAATGTTTGTGGGGTTGCCATTTACAATGATTCTGTATTTTGGTGAGGCCTGGCGGTGCAAAGGCAGCTTTTGATTGAGTCACAAAGCAGAGACAAAGATGTATGGTATCTTATTCTTTACTCTCTCTTTTTTTTTATTATAGAGAGAGAAGCAACTTGGGTCGATAGAGTCGAAAAGATTAAGGCCCCTCTCTCACTTTCACCATGCCCACTTGCCTCATCAAGTATAGTGGAAACAGGAGAGAAATTTTTTTACCTTTCCTCCTCACCCAAAAATCAAAGTCATTAGTGTTAACTTGATATACATTCGAATTTAGCGATTGCCAAAAAATACCCCGAACATCTTGTTTGAGCTCCCAGGGTCAAACGGGTTCAAAATACCCAGTTCGAAATACCATTTTGTTAATCAACAAAACAATAAACTTTCGTTTATAAGATTTTTGTTAGCTTCTTTTAACAACTTAAACTATAGGTTCCAATGAATAAAAATAGTTGGAATTTGTTAAAGTAGTAGAGTACAAAGCAATTCTCAGAGAAAAATAATTCCACATTGTATTTTTCTGACAAAGCTGCTACCCTCTCTTGCTTAAGGTGCAGTAGTTTATACAGACAAGATAAAAAGTAAAAAAGACCAAGAGATAAATATCTTCGTTCCTTTTGAAAACTCCAACAAGGACCAAAACCACGAGTCTTATTTTCTCAATAATCTAAAGTGACAAGTCTCATCCAGATAACATCATGTTTTGTAGTGAAACCAGACTGCCAAGTTGCCAACCAGCAGAGGTTGCATTATGCATGGCTGTCAAACAAGGACATCTACATATATAATAATTGTTGGTGGTTTGATTTTTGGTCTTTTCTTGGGTTTGCTCATGGAACCTGCCATGCAAATATTATGCAATACTTCACTTCACCTGCCTTTTTGTTGTTGTTCTTCTTATTCCATAATATCTTATGGTTCAGTCAATTTGACTACACCTGGATTATGAAGATATTTAGTAACCTAAACCAAATTTCCTATGATTTAATTGATTCCCAGAAAGTGTTACTTCAACTTTTTGAAAACTTTGCATCTGTTTCTCTAAGATCACATACATCCTATCCTCAATGAGTTTGAGACCTGTCAATCCTCAATCCCCACTACTTCTCAGGGAATCATACATGGGACCATATTGCTTGCAATTATTCCCAATCCTAAATTCTTCGTATAAGTATGGATAACGTTACCATACGAAGTGTTTGTAGCTTTAGTAGTAAAAAATTTAGGCAAAATGTCACTTTTACCACTAAGTTCCTTGTGATTTCAATTTAGTCATTTTTGCCCATATGGTTTCAATTTGAAGCAATTCAAGGACAATTCTCAATTTCTGTTATTTGTGGAGGGGCAATTAAGTTCACAAATTATTAAAAAGTTAATTCCATTTAAAATACACCATAAAAATATAAATTTAAAAAAATAGTTTTAAAATAAAAATAAAACATATCTCTCCCCCTTGACCTTCTAACCCTACCCTAGCCAGCCACCACCTCCCTATAATTGGCACTTGCATGCAGTGACAAAGGGCAAGTATAATTATTCTTTATTCTTCCTTAGCATAAAGAGTTTGTTCAATTTCCCATTTTCACTTGCAGGCAGCGATGATTAATTGTAAAAGGGTCTCACGGTCATGGAGGTGCCACTCTCATTCTTTCCCATCACCCTTGTGCCAATAGCATACGATAAGAGATGTTTTATTTTATTTTGAAACTAATTTTTTTCATTTATGTTGCAACTAATTTAAGTTGGGTTACACGGAGGTGGTGGCTTGCTGGGGTTGGGTGGGGACTGTTGGTGGGGGTTGAGGTTGGGGTTGGGAGGAGAAGGGGACAGATGTTTTATTTTATTTTGAAACTAAGTTTTTATTATTTATATTTATATTCTTTATTTTTAAAAGGAGGTAATTTTTTAATAATTTGTGCCCTCAACAAATAACATTGAGTTAAACAAATTTGACAGAAATTTAGAATTGTCATTTAATTGCTTCAAATTGAAACCACAGGGGCAAAAATGACCAAATTAAAACCACAACGACCTTAGAGGTAAAAGGGATAAACCACAGGGACCAAAAGTAACGTTTTGCCAAAAATTTACTAATACATTCACGACAAAAGTTCAACTTTTACCTTCCCCTACCCCCTCTCTCTAAACTTACATTCAAATCGGCACTAAATTTTTTAGCATGTGTAATAAGCTGAAAGATCTAAATAACAAACATGAAAAAACCCAGTTCAAATAGAAAGTGATCTATGTTGTTGAGAATTGATCAGTTTCAACAACATACAACGTTCACATTATTGCCATTATCATCTTCAACGAGAACACCAATCGACAACTAAATGCCATCAGCACCACAAGAGTCGGACAGCTGCATGCACCACCAACCCTCTTTATCAGCACCATCACTAACTTGACCTCTGTCATTAGGACCAGCACAAGAGTCGGATAGCTATACCACCGCTGTCATTAGGACCAGCACGCAAGAATATTGGTAGCTGCTGTCACAATTGCCTAGTGCTACCGCCACTATTAAATAGTAATACTATTGCTGTTGTCGTCGTTGTCCCGGTCCTCTTCATATCGTCATTGCAACTATATACTCGCAGACAAGGTGTCCCGGGATTGCAACTATATACTCGTAGACAAGGAAACTACGTATCCGGCAGCCTTCACTGCCGCCATTTTTTGCACCACTATTATCTCCGACAGTTGCTATTTTACGTTCTCTAGCATGCATTTGAAGATTTTATCAAAATACAAATACTAAAATTACTTTTTCAGCTCTTAGAAATTTAGCAATCATAAGTCACCACTCGATGTTTAATTTTCATTTTTGTCAAACAAACTCCAAGACTCAGGTCATGAGGGACCTTTTGACATACTTTGACAAACATTAGGTGCTTACATCCACTTGTTCGGCAAAGAAACCCTGTTGTAATCCACCTAAGGCCCTTCAGAACAACTGCTCCTCAATTCTAAAGGGCCCAAAGTTATTGGACCAGCTACTGCTTATGTTTTTTCTCATATTATCAAAAGCCAATTTCATTTTGAGATATAATATTCTGTTTCAGAATTCAGAATTTCTTTTCCTAAAATTTCCTTTATTTCAACATTTGCAGCCACGTTTACCTTCATTTTAAAGCTGGCCCTAGATTTTATTTTCAACATAGAGTAGGTACATGACACCAATCACCAAGCTAGCATACAAAATAAAATGAATTAATGTTTGTCCTTCAAATGCATACATCATGGTGAACATGAATGCTCTTAAAGAAAATAACAGATGTTCTCTTTTATGATAGTACTAGATTTCAGACACAACCACACATAACAACAAAGTTCAATCGCATTAGTTAATAGACCATGGACCACCTTAAATAGTAGATGCATAAGTACTTAATTCAATAAAAACCTTTGCCAAAGAACTATTGAGTGACAAGCTTGGAAGAACCTATTATAGGGGCCAACACAATTTGGGCCTCCGCCACCCGGAGCAAGCCAGTTGCCAATCTGCTTGTCATATCCTCCACAGACACCTTCACTACATCTCTCCTCATGCCAATGTCCGCAGCGTACCTACTAGCGCAGTACATTGTAATGGCTGTTGCCACCATCCCATAAACATTGGTGGTAACAAGACGCAATGGTGTGGATAAAACGGCTGCAAGAGGTCCCCCTATTATAGATGCTGCTTGTCCGCTTTGGCCAATTGTTCCTTGCTCCAGAACAAGAAGCCCCGTTTTGCAGTAAATAGCAAAGTCTTCACAATTTTTCTTAAATACGTTATAACAACCAAAGCCATTGTCGAGCAAGTATTTTGCTCGATGGACGACGACATCATCTGGATCCGAGACTGCAAGAGTGCAGGTTCCACCACGTGCTTTTGCAATAAAGAGAGCAGCGCTGACAGCATATTCAAAACGATACAAGACACCCCCTGCAAGAAAGCAGTTCAGGCACGAGGAGAGAACCCCACTTCCCTCTTCCCATGGAGTGCAAACTTGGCAGGGCTGTTGAGGTCGGGCTGGCCCTGAGCTAACCAAGAGAGTATCCAGCATTGTCCCTGTTCCTACTTCTTGCCCACGCCTGGTGAAATGAACGACTGTGTCATCCCCTACATAGATGCCTGTTCTTGCACAAATAGGATATTTATCAACAAATAGATATAAAGAACACGTAATTGAGCAAACTGTTAATATTATAACTGAGTTGTATCAGAAATCTAGAGGTAATCGACAATTCCTCAACTCCAAATGAGTTTTACCTACCCTTGATAAAGAAAATGGGCCCTCTTTAAAAATGAATCTTTACTTGTACACACACACAGACACCCCCTCGGACAAAATGATCCATGACAATTCTTACACACCCAATTTCTGAATGAATAACCTACTGCATCAGCCATCAGGCATTGCCCCTACTCTTCAATCTATTGAGCAAATCAATTAAAAAGATCTGACATAACTCAAATTAAAAGAGGCAGGTAGTTGCTTGGGAAATTAAACTATTGTCACATTATCAAATCATTTATCTTTTCCAAAAATCTTTATTAGAAAGCTTATGGGGCTCAAAGTTCCCATCTTTCCCATGCTTCAGCCTTCAGTTACCCCAAAACTTGAAACTGGGACTTGGGTTACCAACTATATCTTCCATTGCAGCATATGATCATTAGCTATACCTCACCTACCTCCTTTAGATATATATTGCCTTTTAATTACACAAAAGCCTTTGATTCCACAATCATTGCATATGAAGTTGAAACATACTAATCACTCTAACATGCAAAACAAATAATTTATATGCTTACAAAAAGGAAGGAAACTTGACACATTTAATCAATGAAGAAAAATGGGGTAGGTAAGGAAAAGAGAGATAACCATGATGAGCATAGATATAGGCAGTCCTCCAAGAGTAGATGTGATCCCCAGGCTTCAGGCTCCCCTTATCCACTCTGCATCAAATTATTTCACAACACAAAAGCATTTCACTTCCATTTGCTATGAATTCTCAGCATCCAAAACAGAAATTGCAATCTCTACTTTAAAAAATTAAAAAAAATATAAAAAAAGATGGAACATACCTGTTGGAGAGCAGACCCATCTCTCTCTTTTCCCTTCTATATTCTCAGAAACGCAAGAAATGAATTCCTTCCTGGGGAATTTGATTCTTCAAATCGATTGGGAGTTACAGGAGAAAAGGAAGAAGGGATAAAAAGCGACACGAGTACGTTCCTTTTCGAAACGAGCAACTCGAATACTTACTCGTTAAGGTTGGAGAACGGGGACAGCTGTGGCGGGTTTTCCACGTGTCCGACACGGTTTGATGGCGCATTCAGCCTCTGCAGCACGGTCTTCGGAACAATACCGACAGAGGCCCAGGTAGGCTTTCATTTCCAGCCCAAGTTCATGTTGGTTATTTTTTGCTGGGACTCTTTTAGGTCATTGGTTTGGGCCAATGGATCTATACCCTTAACAGCTTTTGGACATACTCATAAGTGTGCAAGGCCTATGTTGGAGCACACATTTTCTGACCTGAACACGTCAGTATAATGTAGGTTAGGCCAATTGGCTAAAGTATTGATCCGCCTCTTGTACTCAAGTTTGATCACCTTCTCAATACATTAGAGTAGTTAAGAATATCACTTTGTCAATATATATAGCTTCTATTGAGGGACAACATTGTATGGCCAACTCTGTATTGTATTTCACTAATCCAAACAGTCTATTTTGTAGATATTCATTCAAAGATCATCTTTACAAAACATCACTTGAATCCGATAACATTTGACCACTCAATTGAATTATTGAAATTTTAGTACTTTCTTGAAGCACAGTGTTCATTGATTTTGTAGGACACAATTAGATGTCGAAATGGTTTCTAATTTGTCTAATTTTTTGTAAGGATGACCTATGAATGTAGACTTAAAAAATAGATGATTCGGATAGTTGAAAAAAAATTCGTAGGGGACCAGAAAGGGTGTCTTTATTTGAGGGATCCCTCAAGTTAACAAACTTCAGGAGTGGGACAATATTGTGGTGTTGGGTAAGGACATTCTAACAGTCAAGTTAACAAACTTAGTAGAATTGAACTAAAACAGTAGATTTAAAGCTCTAAGGCCTCGTTTGGTGGCTTGGGCTTGGATTGGATTGGAGTTTAGGTCAAGCTAGTCCTATGAGTCCCACATTTCTAAATGGAACTAGACATATGTTGGACTACTGTCCAATTTAATAATTGAAGTCCCAACATTTATAAGTTCACGAAACAACAACAAACTCACTTGTTCAATTTAATTGAAATAATTCACTCCAATCACACCACCAAACGTGACCTTAATATTACATGGAAGAATCCTTGTTTAACCAAGAGATTGTATAGACTTTTCAGTTTGTACAACGAATGAGGAGTAAGAGGAGACCAATGCGGACAAGTTTCTTGCAAGAGGGGGAGAAGTCCGAAACAAGTAACCTCCTCTCCCAAAGTTCCAAAAGATCTTCCTTCTTTTGGTTGGGGGCTCTCAACCCTTTTACCTTGGGTCCAAAATGATGTTTAGTATGCCCAAATCAAATTAGGTTCTTTTTTGTTTAGCATACCTAAACGAAACTGAAAATGCTTTAATCATATCCCAAATTTTCTTTACCAACCTCATTGCATCTAAAAATAACAACTTTGTCGACCTAATCTAAATCTACGGCATGAGTTGAAGTCGGCCTTGAGGTCAACAAGTGATGATCAGGTCCACAAGTGATGGATCATGGAAAATCCATGATAATATGACATCATTGACATGGGTGGTGAAGAACACAGGGGGACAAATAAAGGTGGGGTTCACACTTATGGGTGGTGAAGAACACAGGGGGACAAATAAAGGTGGGTTCACACTTACAGCAGCCCACACAGTCAGTAGAGAGAGACAGCAAACCACTCATTTTTATATGCGATTTTCAAACAGTTCGGGGATGACTAAGATAACTTCCCGTTCCCGCTAGTCGGTCATCTCTGTCAAAATTGTCAAGCAATTATTATCCAGTAACGGAGCTAGAAATAAATTTATTTTTAAGATTTCGACAATATAGATTTTATAATATTTACCCTAATAATTACAGAAACTTAATACAAATTCGTAACACGAGTGCCCCTTGAATGACCATAAGCTTTGTCACATGATTCAAACATTTTGTACCTAGAATTTCCGTGGGACGTGAGGCGCAGCATGGCATGCCGTATCTACAATGCCAAATAGTTTGGGAAGAGTCAAATTGAGCACATTTTGAATTGAGGAGAACTTTTCTCATTCTTTGCATGTTTCCCATCTTTTGTTGCCTTATTCTCACATGGGCGTGAAAGAACCACAACTTGTGATCACATTTTATTTATTTTCTAAATAAGGGTTGGTCTAAGTGGTGATGGCTTGTGGGTTGTTTTTTGGTTGTTGTCAAAGTTAGGAAGGGGAGGGGGAAATTCACACACACGGGTACCATAGGGACTTAAACCCAAGACCATTTGAGACCACATCAAAAGTTTGAGCCAATCCAACTAAACTCAATTGGAGATTGTGGGGTAATTGATTACGATGAGTATATAGTTCTACGAGTCGATTGTCTCAAATGTAACAAACCCAAAAAGTAAACAAGTGATTTATTTAGAACTTGGGTGTTTTTTTTTTCCGACATAATTTGGAACATTGAGAAGATAAGTATAACTAAATTAATAGTTAATTGATAAATTACTGATAAAATAATTTTTAAAGTAAGATCCATGTAATTCTCCCATGCAACAAAATTTGGACATTAACTTTACTCAATCCAAAACCGTCTTAGCAAATTCTCCCACCAAATTTCGTTTTTTATTTCTTCAAGTCATAATCATAAGCCATCAAATTTGGGGCCCATTCCACACTCTTCGTAGGCCAGGGGCTATACTTGCGTTGAGGAACGGCGGGACAAGAAATTAGGCCACCGAAGCAAATATTCCCCCCAATCAGTTCCCGCCACGTGGTCTTGATAACACTCATACGCGAATCACAGTGCACGCAAATCCCAACCCTCAATTTCCAGTCCTCAGCATATTCTTCCCTCCAGCATATTCTCATCGCGAACCCAAGCCGGCCAATCACGCCTCGCAACCTCACTACATCACGTGCCCCTATCCACGTCATCACCCTCAAGTTTTGTCGTCACGTGCACATCTTACTTGGAAAGTACACGTGTGCCACCAGGTTCCAGAAACAGAAAGCTCCGAAAATAGCAACCGTTAAATTCTCAGCCCCCCAAACGCTTCTCCGTATTTTCCTTTTATCCGTAGCTTCGCAAATTCGCATACAGAAGAAGATTCACGAATCAAATTCTCAGAAAACCCTCTAATTCAATTCGAAGCCTGTGTAATTTTGACACGTGAAAGCGAACACTACAGTCAAAACCCTAGCTCGGACTCCGCCATGGCCAGCGAAGGTCAAGCTTCGACCTCCTCCAACGCCTTCTCCTTCATTTCGAAGGGGTGGAGGGAGGTGAAGGACTCGGCTGACGCGGATCTCCAATTGATGAAGCACCGGGCCAACGAGTTTAAGAACCTAGCGACGTCGTTCGACCGCGAGCTCGAGAACCTCTTCAAATTCAACTCGGCGTCGGCGATTCGGTCGTCGCCGCGGTCGGAGATAGACTTCGTCAAGAGGCTGCAGCCGAAGCTCTCCGAGTTTCGGAGGGTGTACTCGTCGCCGGACTTCAGCAAGAAGGTGCTGGAGAAGTGGGGCCCGAGGTCCAGGATTCGGATCGATTTATCCGCGATAAAGAATGCTTTGGTATCGGAGGGGGAGAACAGGGATGGGGTTATGGAATTTGATAGGGTTAGGAGGGGGAGGCCTCTGAAGTTTAGTGAGTTTTGGGGTGAGTGGAAAGGAGACGGCGAGGCTGAGGATGAGGAAAGGCAGTCTAATAAGGATTGGGAACCAATTCGGGCGTTGAAGACGAGATTGAAAGAGTTCGAGAAGCGAGAATTTCTTGGTGGGTTTAAGAATAGTGAGTTTGTTGAGAAATTCAAATCCAGCTTGGTATGTTCTCTCTAGCTTCCTTTCTTAATATGCTGCTTTTGGCTCTGAGCACTTAATTTGTTAACTTTGTATTTTGGTTCTATCGATTTTTTCCCTGTTCTTTTTAGATTTTATTTGGTTCATGTTCGTGGTTCAACTTCAGCAGGAATTTAGTTTTGGTAGTAGTCAGGAGGAAAATTTGAAAAAAAATGAAATCTTGACTGGAGTTGTATTGGAATCATTTGATAGGATTCAGGTGGAAGCAAATATTACTGATACAAATAGGTGAGATGCTGTGTTTTGGTGGTTGTATGCTTACTTCCCTTGTACATTTTTGGGGGAGTATATTAGGGTTGCCTACTTTGAACAAGGGTAGAGACCAACGGGTTGAATATGCTTTGACCCCATGAGGCATAACATAGAACCTCTGGATAGCTAATTACTAAGTTCTCCTGTACAAAATATGAAAAAACAAGTTGAGAGACAGAGCTGACTTATTTTTTATAATTGTTTGTTTATAAGAAGGTATGGAACAAAATCCTTCAGAGAAGGTTCTGAAATTATGGAAGAGAGCTTTGCATTCAAATTTTATTTTTTTTATTTATTTATATAAAAAGACTCCTATTTGCATTCCTCAGTTTGGCTGGAACTGGTATGGCGTTTTGATCAACTACTTTGAATTTTGTAATGCCAAACACTATTAGGGTAGTTCTTTGTTATGCATATATGTTGGGAGTCCAATGTCATTCAGAGCCACAATTGGCACATTAGATCCTTTAAGTTTTACTAAAAAAAAACTGTGTGTGTCAATGCCTTTGCACTGTGTGATTAGGAATAAATGCTTCCACTTGAGCGTCTAGTGTGAGACAATGCTCCCATCTAGCAAGTGAGGTGTAATTTGATTTTCAATTAATGTATTCTTCTGCGCAATTTCATGAAAGCCATGCTAATGATGCCCAACAAATTATATATTGCTTGTCCTCTGAAAGCCATTCTTTTTAGGGAATAAGACACTATATTTCTTGTAGTTGACATCTTAATTTTCCGAGTCTTTTTTTGTGCTTGTGTTCCATGATCAATGTTTATTTCTTGGTATGCGGTAATAAACATGAGCAGTACATATTCTTACAGCTACTCGTTTCTTCTTCAATTTTCAGAAATCAATGTACAAGGAACCTGAGGAGTCAAAGGTTGGTATTTACCCTGCATTTCTTTTTTGGTTGTCTTGTGTTTTCTTTTGATATGTGGTAATGTCTATGCTAATTTTCCCTTTTTTTTCTTTTCTTTTTTCTACATGATAGGCAGTACCTCCATTGGATGTGACAGAACTTTTGGCATGCTTGGTTAGGCAATCTGAGCCTTTTCTGGATCAACTTGGCGTTAGAAGAAGTAAGTAATTCTGTAAGTTATGTTTAAAGGTGTTACTGTATAAATGTCTGGGTTCATTTTTGTTTTGTATTTTTTGTAATTTATTCTGCTAGAGTGAAACATTCATGCTTCTATTAAATCATTAGATGGGTATTGAAACTTCAAATTTTGTGTAATTGTTTGGGGTAGTTTATGAAACTTATGGATTCAAACCTTAATTGGACTATTTCCAAGTGAAAAAAACATATGACATCAATCATGGGGTAGTAAGCACTGTTCTTTACTCATATCGTGGATATCCTTATCCTTATCATGAACATGAATCTATCTTGCATATAAAGTTAAGTAGCCCAGGATCTATCACTGTCTAACAACAGTACCCACAAAGGAATATAAAAACAAAGGCAATGAAGACAACAAGATTCAAATGGCTTGGTTGGCTGCCCAAATATTTCCTGTTGAGAATTAGATTTCAATTTTCTTGAAGTAATGACCGCTGAACATGTACAATGGGAAAATGACTGCAGATGTATGTGAGAAAATAGTGGAAAGCTTGTGTAGCAAAAGCAAGAACCAACTTCTGCACCCCCTTTCTTCTGGAGAGTCATCTGTTCTAGACAGTGAAAACATAAATGATGAATTAGACTTAAGGATAGCCAGCGTCCTCCAGAGCACAGGGCATTCTTATGATGGTGGGTTTTGGACAGACCATGCAAAGAATGACCCATCAGACCAGAAACGACATGTTGCTATTGTCACAACTGCTAGTCTTCCTTGGATGACTGGAACTGCAGTGAATCCGCTGTTTCGTGCTGCATATCTTGCAGAGTCTGCAAAACAAAATGTTACATTATTGGTTCCGTGGCTTTGTAAATCAGATCAAGAAATAGTATATCCTAGCGACGTCACTTTTACTTCACCAGAAGAGCAGGAAACTTATATCCGTAACTGGCTTGAGGAAAGAGTTGGCTTTAAGGCTGACTTTAAGATCTCTTTTTATCCAGGAAAGGTAATTATTTTAATGACTTTAACCATGCAACTGACATTTTTGCTCATATCAAATTATGGTTGCTAATGGATATGTGGTATTGCTATATATCAGTTTTCAAAAGAAAGGCGAAGCATTATACCAGCTGGAGACACTTCTCAGTTTATTCCGTCCAAGGATGCTGACATTGCCATCCTCGAAGAACCAGAACACTTGAATTGGTACCATCATGGTAAGCGTTGGACTGATAAATTTAACCATGTTGTTGGTGTTGTTCACACAAATTACTTGGAATATATCAAGAGGGAGAAGAATGGAGCTCTCCAAGCATTCTTTGTGAAGCACATAAACAATTGGGTTACAAGAGCATATTGCGACAAGGTATTAGTCAATTCATTGGATTACATGTGCATTCTTTCTCGAATGTGTTGTAGCGTTGTTAGTGCTAACTTTATTAGGCGCTTAAGTTTTCAGAAAGATATTTTAGACCAAGGGATGCTTCTCTTGATTTGATGAATAAACTGTTTATATGATTTTTGTCCAGGTTCTTCGCCTTTCAGCTGCCACGCAGGATTTACCTAGGTCTGTGATTTGCAATGTCCACGGTGTGAATCCCAAGTTCTTGAGAATTGGAGAAAAGGTGGCCGCAGATAGGGAACTTGGAGAGGAAACATTCTCAAAAGGAGCATATTTCTTAGGGAAGATGGTATGGGCAAAGGGATACCGTGAGCTGATAGATTTGTTGGCAAAGCATAAGAATAACCTTGATGGCTTCAAGTTGGACGTGTATGGGAATGGAGAGGATGCCAATGAAGTTCAGAGTACAGCTAAAAGCTTGGATTTGAATCTCAATTTTCTGAAAGGAAGAGACCATGCAGATGATTCTCTTCACGGGTAAGGATCTTTTAGGTCTCCGCTGTACGAAAGCATAATCTCCATGCATAATGCATTGTCCCCTTACTTTTGGGCCTAAAGGAACCAATTCTTAAAAACCTTTACATTTGACTAAGTTCAGAAATAAACATAAACATACAGTTTAGTTATTTGTTTCCCCTTCTCCTGCTAATAATATTCTCTTTTTCACTTCAAGGTACAAAGTCTTCATAAATCCCAGTGTTAGTGATGTACTCTGCACGGCTACTGCTGAGGCTCTTGCCATGGGCAAATTTGTAGTTTGTGCGAATCATCCATCAAATGAGTTCTTCAGATCATTTCCTAATTGTTTGACCTATGAAACACCTGAGGACTTTGTTGCGAAAGTGAAGGAAGCAATGGAAAGTGACCCTAAGCCCCTTACTCCGGAGCAAAGATACAATCTGTCATGGGAAGCTGCTACCCAGAGATTCATGGAGTACTCCGATCTTGATAAAGTCTTGAATATAGACAACAACGGTGCAAAATCAAGCATAGGCAATGGAAAGAAGATCTCAAAGTCGGCATCAGTGCCTAGCTTGACGGGTATGGTCGATGGTGGTTTGGCATTTGCCCACTACTGTCTCACTGGGAATGAATTCCTTCGACTGTGCACAGGAGCAATACCTGGAACCCGTGACTACGACAAGCAACACTGTAAAGACCTTCATCTCTTGCCGCCTCATGTAGAAAATCCAATTTATGGCTGGTAAGTAGATTAGTGGTCCAATCTGACTGTATAATACTAACACATAGTATTTTAGGAGCCTGTTAAGCTTATTAGGTAGCAAGGTTTGTTTTCTGTAGGGATGGGTTGTATGCATTATTGGAGCACGGATTTTGGTAGATAGTAGCCAAGTTTTGTATCTCATGTTAGTTGATAGAAAATAATTGCCAGTATATATAGTAATGTCATCAAATTGTACTATGCTCTGCTGAGCGCTGCATATATATTATCAAATATAAGATAATTAATTTCTTCACATTCTTTCGTAGATGGAAAATTACTTTGAGTGGCGTTATTGCCATCCTGTCACCCTATTCAATTTTACATTTAAAAAATAAAATAAAATAATAATAGTTGAAACCTTTGTAAAAGTACTTTCAAGAACAGCACCACATTAGAGCTTTTCTGTAACGGGCCTTTGTAAAAAATTTATATTTGTGTTTATAATGAGTAATTTTTGGATATGTTTCAAATGGAAGCTCCAAACTAGATGAAACCATGTTTCTAGATGAACCAATTATTATGGGTATAGTATATATGTGGTTGGTATATTCTAACTTGTACGTGCGTTGCACGTGCGCCTTAACTATTAAAATGTACACTGAAGTGGAATGGAGTTCGAGTTCAGAATGACCAAACTAAATTAAAGACTGAAAAGGTGACGCCTTGTTCTTCATGTGATCCCCATTTCCTTTTTCTATGAATAGTGACTCATCGTGCATCTGAAACTACTAGAACTTTCTGGGGCAATTTCTGACCTCTAATTTGATAAGAATAATATAACAAAATACAACAGACTAATTATTTTATTATATGCTTGCTTTCTGTGATCAAAATTAGTCTAGCGTAGGGCTTACACATCAGCACCACATGGGGGTAGCACCATAATGGAAAAGTAGGCCAAAATATCCCTCTTCTCTTTAAATGCATCCGAGTTCGATTCACCTAAAAGACAATCTGAAAGCAACCCAATATAATACGTACTCCCCCATCCCCTCCCTATCTAATGACCCCAAAAAAGAAAGCCCTCCCGCATCAGCACCACGTCATTGGTTCTTATGAATCTGCCCTATTTCCATGGATGTATTAATAACTCTCTCTAATGGGTCTGAATAATCTTACTTAATTAAATAAGAGACAAAGAAGAAGTTCATAATTTATCTGCAGCCTTCCAAAAACTGAACTGATATTATTCCTCTGATGGTGCTTTCTGAAATGTCTTTTAGCTGTGGGATTGCAGCCACTTTGTCCCTGCCTCCTCTGATAACTTATACTAAAGATCTATAATATATTAATACAAGTCAATCAATTGCTGCAAATGTACCAAGCTAATATTTAATTTATTTGGTAATGGGAATATTTATTTTGCTTGATATAATATACTTCATCATTAGCTTTTCCTAATGAGGAATGAAAGCATGATCTTGATAAGTGGTGGTGGAGCTACGTTTTTAGCTAACATCACATTGTCTGGATTCATATTAAAAATTAAGCAAGTTGCATTAGGAAAAGGCAACACAAGGATATTAAATTGAGATGGTTAGGGCAGATTTATGTGTAGTGCTAATTGTGACTTAATTAACTTTGTAGTGATGGTAGATCCTGGTTAAGGAATCTTTTGGTAGTGAGTGAAGCACTTGAAATGGGAAAAATAAAATATTAAGGTTCATATATATGTTTATATATATATTTGACGTGCATGTTTATACATCCAACATCAACTAGGACTTGTGGTGGTGGTGATTCCAATTCCATGTGATATTTAGTTATACAAGGCAGATAAAAAATAGACTTTCTGTATTTAATGTTTTTCATTGTAGAGTAATAGTATGATGTTCTCATTTAAAAAGAAAGAAGAACGTGATAAATTAAGAAAATGATGAAGATTTAGGGCATGTTTATGAGTGCTTCTGCTTCTGAAGCACTCCTGACAACGTTTGATAAAAAAAAGTTTAAAAGTACTTATGGGTCATAGAAGCGCTTTCTGGAGAAGCACATGCTATGTGTTTTCAAAAAACACTTGGATTTTTTATTATAAAAATTTCAACATCTTTATAATAAAAGCGCTTTTGTCAGTGCTCATGAGTAAAAGTGCTTCCTAGAAAAGTAGTCCTAATAAAACATGGATTTCAATGACTATAACTCAAATTTGATTATCCAACCCATGATGTATGGTTAACTACAAGAAATTAAACATGTTCAATATGAAGAATCGATTATAAGTCAAAGATTTAGGATATAAAAAACATGAACACACACACCTGTCTTAATTAATCCCCTCCTCTCTCGGAAGGGGACAAGACAACAACACCCTCTTGTATGGGAGAGAAAAACAACTCATACCTCCAAATCCCACCATGATCTCAAACTCTTATGTTGTTTTAATGTTTGAGAGGCGTACTGTGGACATGTTTTCATCACCTCAAATTCAAGTATTTTTAAAAAGTATTAAAGCCTTCCGCGCTAAGCACTATTGTTTATTTTCTTTCTCTTTTTCTTTTGTTGGCCACCTGGGAAAGGGAAAGTGCATGCATGTTAGACGCTAATACGACATCAACATTTTACAGGCACACCAATGTGGTGAAATCATGGTATTCCATTTGCCCGGAATGCCGGCTGCTCTCGCTCACGGTGAGTTTTCATCGTTTTTTGATATATTTTTTTTCTTCTTATCAATGCGGAAAATAGATACGAACTTTGGAGCTCTTCCAATTTTGAAAATAGTAGTAATACAAAATTAAGAGCTAACTGATTTACTTTCCCAACACTTAACCTACGTTGGAAATAAAGGGTGTGATTGATGAAAACTGAAATTCATTTAATCAATTCAGATAACAAGGACTAGCTGAATACATTAAGATAAGAAGCAACTAGCTAATACCTAACTATATAATTGACAATTGACTAACAAACTTTGACATAGAAAATAACGGTTGACCCTGAGTTGGCTGATTAGATGATGAGGTGGCAAATGTCTGTCATTTTCAGCAGATCACAGACGTGGTTTGAGATAAGAACATGCCTTGAGAAGTTCCATGCAGCAAAGGGCCAAGATCTTTAACAGGAAAAACAACTCCAAGTTGAGTGATTAAGGCCTAACAAGAAGAAACTGAGTTGCGTGGAACGATAATGTCATCAACATAGACCAGAATAATCTGAGAATCTTGCTTGATAAACAGTAATCTGCTTGAGAAAATATGAATCCCATAAAGATCAAACCTTGAAAATGTTCTTCATATCAGGCCCTTGGAGCCTATTTCAACCCCTATAATGATGATCTGTTAAGCTTGCATGCACACATGGTTAATTTGGAGGGGTACTTATTCGATGATCCCAGTCTGCCCGGCCAGCCAGCATCTTTTGGAGATTCCAGATTTTGAGTTCGATTTAAGGTGCGAATTGGTCTTTTTTTTTTTAGTCGATCGAAGGAATGAAGATTTCATTTCATTATCTTAGCAAGTTACAAACAAATCCAATACAACAAACAGAACAATAAAACAAAAGCACAATCAAATTAGACCTACAAAAAAAGTTGGACCCTCAAAATGATTTTTTGGGCCCTTCACGTGACAAAAACATGGTTTTCTTCCGAGTGTATAGAACATGGTTTTTTACCGAGTGCATTTGTGTGTTCAAATAAATTCAGGATGCATGCCTTTGGTCAGAAATTGCTAGGCAATTAAGAACCAAGCAAGAGCCATCTAGCCCGCAATACGAACCCACTAACTATATATAAAGATATATGCAGTTTGGCCTTTAGGAATTCGGATGGACATTTCTCTTCCTCAGTTCCTCCATCTGGTTCACTTCCTCTCAGTCAGGGTGTCAACTGTTAAAGCTCATAGATCTACTCTATCACTTTGCTTTCATCATTCTCAAAACTAAGACTATTTGAATCCATCGTTTGTGACAGAAATTCACACAGTGAAAGCATGTTATAGAATAAAAAATATTACTTTAATTTATGTGTTTTATTATTAATTTCAATATATTTTAAATATTCAAATTTCATAATTAATGAAGGGAACTTTAATCTTCGCTATAACAATGACGTGCACATTTCCTACTATTTTGAAATCCTCTACCACACCACCACCTTCCTACATACTAGTATAAATACTTTCAACAATGGTTTAGTACTGCAACCATTACAACTACAAGTTCCCTACAACAACGCTTTTTGTCCTTGGCTTTAAATTTCTTTGTTCATTGTTTACACTTCAGTTTTATATTTACTAACTTTCTTTCTAATGTGGGAAATATTCACCTTAATATTCTCAAACGCCTCGGCACGTGTGGTAAATTCTGAAGCCTAACACTGGGACAACACATGTTGTATGACGTGGAGTACGTGTGGCTGTTGGGCTTTCACATGTGGGCTAACCCGCTCTAATACCAAGGAAGTTGAGGTTCCACGTTTAAACCAAAGCTCCCTTAATCCTATGGTCCAGCATTACCCAAAATTATAGACTCTTCCGGAGAGTCCTTTTTTTAACTTTTAGCTTTCAAGGTTCATAGACATTGGGAGGTAAGAATGACCACGTTTAAACCAAAGCTCCCTTGCTCCTATGGTCCAGCATTACCCAAAATTAGACTCTTCTGGAGAGTCCTTTTTTTAACTTTTAGCTTTCAAGGTTCATAGACATTGGGAGGTAAGAATGACAAATTCAGTTTGTTTTGAACTCTTATTTTGAACTAATATTAAAATGGTTCATAGACATTGGGAGGTAAGAATGACAAAGTTCTTTTTTTATTTTATTTTTAAAAGTACCTTTCTGAAAGGAGGAAGACATCAGATAGCAAAGAGCACTGCGTTTTCTTCTTCTGCCCATTCTACTAAGCAAATAGTGGCAGGCTTTTGTTACAAAATATTGAATACAAAAATGGGGAAATATTGATAATATGCCTTCCCCATGAAAATCCCACAATTTCTTTTGTGAAATTACAACAGAGTTAATCATCATACTCAACAAAATAAAAGTATACAAGTTGAGTATTTTCAACCCAATTACATGTCAGAGTAACAAAATATTTACACTTCCTCACTTTGGTTCTGGGCCTTTAGGCGCCATGTTTAATATTTCCTGTACTGTGATTATAACATGGGCACTTTCACCATCTAAAAGCACAGGATTTACACTTCCCCTGTGAAGTAACTGTGGCTTCTCTGGTGAGACAGTGGGCTCCACTACTTTTTTGAAATGTGCCAGTTCAGAAAGCTTATGAACTGATTTGGAAATTTTTTCTGCACCTTTGACAATCTCAACTAGAATTGAGGCAACTGCTGCAGCTGGCACAATTGCAAGGATGTCTGCATTTTCCAATGATGCAGCTTTCAGAGCAGTTTTGAGGTCTTTGACTGCAGTTTTGGACTTCTCCAAATGTTCACAAGCATGTTTTGGTTCCTTCATGGTTTTGATTGCTATGGCTAATGCTTTTAGGGCCTTTCCAGTCTCAATACTCATTGTTCTGCAGGAGTCTTGAATTATCTGTAAAAATTCTGGTGGAACCTGCAAGGATCATATAATTAATATTGATTTTTCTTTTGTTAAATATTTTAATTAAATCATGGACCCTTAAGAGTATGAAGATTTGATACATACTTGTACATTTGAGTTGATGTGGCCATTTAGAGTTTCGATCTGGTAGGCGCATTGCCGGGCAAGAGCACCCATCTTCAAGTATTGCTTCCATGGATGGCGAAATTTAAAACGGCCATGTCTTGGTTCCCATGCTGCAAAATTTGCCTGTACATTTATACAATTGCTATATATCAGAAATGGCTAGCTAGATATACCTATATATATGTTAGTGGCTTTCATGCCAAGGTACGTAAGGAAGAAAAATGATGCTTTAGTACTCACCAAGGATTCTTCAGTGGTTTTTGAGTTGAGGACACTCTTATATCCTTGAAGAAATGAGTCCTCATTTTTGGGGACCATGCCACAATTTCCATTCTTAGGTGTTTGAAAATATTCACCTCCAAATCCTGTAATTAATTTCCTCATTCTCAGTTAATCTTTGAACATGTTGAACACCAAAAAAGAAAAAAAGGAACTAGAGCCAATTATAGAATTTAGCTTACCTTCTAGGCTGTTTGCAAGCTTTTCTATATTGGAAGCTATCAGCTTGTGCAGATCTTCGCCAGCCCATACTGGACAAAGAAAAACTGATATGATCATGCAAGTTCCTCCACCTATTATGATTGTCAGGAGTCTTTCATGAGCCATTTCCAAGAGCTCTTCAACACGATACCCCGATATGGTTACCATACTGAATGTCAAGATGAATATCAACACTCCATAGTCATATCTGGCCTTGATCCTTGGGAAGAACCGAGAGAATGTAGAAGTTGCAGCTGCAACCATAAAAACACTTGCATGCATTAGTAAGCAGTATCTGTTTCTGTATACACAAAGCCTATAACATGAGAAATATTCTTGCCAGATCATCTGACATGTTAGTTATGTTCTGAGATAGTGATTAGGACCGTCAATTAGATAAAATTTTATCTGAATATGTCGTCCATCTAGTAACCTAACATGTCAGATATCTGGCAACATAACCATTACCCAACGTATCAATTTTTTTTTTTCATGTGTACAAATATATATACCAAGCAGGAAGACAAAGATCCCAAGCACAATGGGCTCTCCTTTCTCTCCAAAGAGACTAGCTAAGTGTTGGGCTCCAACGCCTAGAGCACCAGCCAGTAATGTTGCAAAACCTCTATTTAAACTTTTGCTGAGGGTTGCACCTACACAGGAAAACAAAAATAATAAGTACACTTTTTAGTTTAACATGATCAATAAGTTGAAAGAAATTTCAATCAATATCTTTATCATTTTCATTTTTTAACTTACCTACAGTGAATTCAAACACCACTACTACTGTTAGAACAGCCCAGATTCCTGCAACCCCGAAACCATCGAAAAGGGCTCTCCAGTAGTACAATAAGGACACCAATGTGAGAGCCAGAGCCACTTTCAGAGAGTGAATGACTCTTCTTGGGTCATCTCTTCCTAGCTTTATAGTACCCTTTACAACTTTGACAGCCTTGGTATTGAACTTCCCCGGCAAGGCCTTAAGCCAGCCCCACCATCGCGAGAAAAGCCCGGCCTTCGCTTCCCCTGCAGCTGTTAACTCATTGATCTCCATGTCTCTAGTTCAGGGACAAGTTGTATGAACTTATTTAAGGAAAAGCCTAACAAGTTAAGCTAACCAAAGCCTTTGCTAGCTAGATGACTTTCCTTTTCTAAGCACTTCACAAATGGGAGAAAGGGTGGAAGAGAGAGAGATGGTTGGGCAAAGAAAATTGAAAAACCTTTGATGGGTTTAATTGTCTCACAACTGGCCTTAATTTATAAGGCAAAGAGTTTGGTGTGAGTCGAGAATATTTTATGCGGTACACGTCTTTGTGTCTCTTGTAGGAAGAGAGACAAAGATTTTGCTTGAGAAAAAAGTAGAGTTTGAAAAAAGCGTGGGCTGACTAAGCTTTTACTTGGATCTGAGCTAAATATTTATAAAAAAAACCCACAAACTGCAGGGAGCATAAAGTTTAGCCCACTAGTCAGAAACAGAGAATCAAGAGTACTTGAGCCCACTATAGGCCTCTCTCTCAACTCAACTGTTCACCACCCAAGGTTAAAAAACCAGCTTTTGACGATCAAGTGGGTAAGTGTATATTCTAGCTTAGTAGCTTCCATGAAAATTAATGGCCATTTTCTCTCCCTCTCTCTCCCTCTCTCTCTCTCTCTCTCTCTCTCTCTCTCTCTCTCACACACACACACACACACACCAACTTTGAAACTAAATTTTCCGTACGTAAACCATGGTGTGTGATCACTGTAAGTCTGTAAAGTCTGTGGCATGCACTGTACCCCACTGTTTCTGCATATATATATATATAGAGAGAGAGAGAGAGAGAGAGAGAGTAATTGTTCAGAATTAGCTCTGTGGCTTAACTCAGTTTTAAAGTTACTTAACTGAGCTTGTATATTATATGAATTGACTTTGTTTAGAATATGTGCTTTCACCATACCACTAACCGTAGCTTTATTTAATTAAAGTGAAGTTTCATCAGGTTTTGCATTGTTTAATTAACTTAACTCAGAAAGTGGAAGAATGATGATGCTCTAGTTCTATGCTTATAAACTATGGTTTATACTTTTTGTCAAAGAATCCATCGAGCCAATGGCATTCACAGAGCTGAGTAAAAAGTTTATATGCTTTGCAGCTCTGAACTATATAAGATGAAAGATGATCAAGGTAAAAAAAACATTGAAATTAACAAAGGTGAAAAACTGTGGTCATTGGACGAATTGGTTCACCTGGCCAGTTTGACATAATATTTCTTGGAAGATTTATCAAGCACTGTTCTAACTAGAAGCACATTATAGAAGTTCCCATTAATTAACACGGTTATCATACCACAACTACCTCGGTTTAGTGATATTTTTCTTTGCACTATTAGTAGAAGTCCTAAATTCGAATCTCATCTTATTTTCATTAAAAAAAAATATCATAGTCACTGTCGATCGACACCCCTTTGACATATATACCTGAACATAGTAGGTTGATAATTAGATCATACCAAAGAACTTGATCTTTTAAACTCATATAGCTGGAAAGATGATCCGTTTTAATTTGAAGTTGAAGGGAGGCATGGTGTTAGAACAGTAGGTTTGGATCCATATGCAAGTGCTTAGGCATTGAGGGAATTTGCATGAAACGACAAATTAAGGAACCAAAGAATGTAGCAATTAAAATATTAATGTGTTATCCAACAAAACTTAGTGTGTGCCTTGAGTTCATTACAAAAGGGAAATTTTATTAGGTCACCACTACTTCTATTGCGATGAGTTTAACTTTTAAGAGGTACATGATGCAGCATCACACTGGGGTCATAGTGACAACAGGATGACAAAGAAAAAAGGGATAAAGACGAGACTGACAAGTGGTTTGTAATTCAAGTGGTTAAGAGTAGTTATTCTTGCACCTGACGTTATGTGTTCAAATCCTCCTCCCTAATGATCTGTACTTGCAACTGCATTTCTTATATCTGTATGTTGATTCTTTATTCTTGATTACCTTAAAACTGATAAAAAAAACTTGCTTATATCATACTGATGGTGATCATCAACCACTAGTTTAGTAGAAGCTGACTCAATCTGTCTATAGTCCTTTCATTTTATCTACCTAACCCTATATAGCACACCATATTTAAGATTTCCAAATGCGAATTTGTACCATAAAAGGCATGAATGATATGCTTACAAATTTTTTTTTGGTTGATTTGAA
The DNA here is from genome assembly GCF_002207925.1 of Prunus avium. The sequence continues at coordinate 91,569 of NW_018922047.1, read as the reverse complement.
CACATTTCTAAGTTTAGGTCGAGATGACATTTATCCAACACAAAATTAATGCGTTACAGTTAACAAGAAAAACAAACTATTATTTCATACTAACTAAAACAGGTGTTTTAACAAGAATTTTCATATGATTTTCCCTTTTTTCTTTTCTTTAATCTTCATATTCCAAAAAGATGCTTGCTACTTAGATAGGGTTTCTATATATGTACACACCTTTAATTGACCAGTCACTTCAATGTGTTGTGAGTTTACTCTGAAACGAAAACGGGAACATTCTTTGCACTTTTTGTTCATCCATACTCATGGCTTGCCAAAATTTTGAGCAACTTGCATGGAGGAGGGTACAAGGCGCATCAACAAATAGATGGGGGCCTTTAGAGCTCGAGAGGGAAACAGCAAAGCAAGCTAGTGGTTGAGAGTGCTTCTGTCTATGATATCTATGCATGCCTCCTTTAATTTTCCTTTATTTCTATGTATGCCTTATCCACTAAAGCTATCTCTTTTTTACTACCAACTGTTCATAGCTATGCAAATTGTTGAATGGTTTAAAATCCACAATTCCACGTGATATAGCGTTATTGGTCGGGGATAGCACAACCGATTGCAACTAAGTTTTTCTCCTTCTTCTTTTTTCTAGGTGCTTGTTTTGATTACGATGGCTGAAGTGTTGAGGGCTTCACATACTGCTGGACGGTTAGAATATGTGAACTTTGATTTAAGATTTTTGTCTTGAGCTTATCTATTTTGTGCTTCAAAATTCCTTTCAAGGAACCTTATTCGATCAGAGCCGCATTGTCACTAATTCAGTTTTAGAAAGTTGGATACAAATGATCTGCTCGTACCTTTCTAAGTTCCATTCAAAATGGTAAAGTATATTTCAGCATAAAGTTGTTAGATTGACCCAACAATATTTTGATATGCCTCTGATAGGCTCTTGCTAATTTCACCGAAAAGTTATAACTTTGTATTAACAAAACTTTGGTTTAGTTTAAATCTTTGTGACCATATCAAATTTTGGTTGATAGGCACTCATCCTCCAATTTAATAATAAAATTAAAAATTAATGTTGTGAAGGCAAACAGTTGGAGGATGAGTGCCTTCCAAATTAAAATTCCCCCCAGGTAAAATGTTCTTACCGCATGGTGCATAGAACTAGATTGGATTGGATAACTCACTAATTTCAAAGTTTGTTGATCGAAGAAATGGAGGGCAACTTTCAATTTTGTCCAAATTGAAAGTAGAAAACGGATTAGTAATGAACGAAACTTATCTCTTCCAATATCTACTAAACAGTAAGATATCAGTACCTTATAACTTATCCACACTATAAAAACATCATTCAGTTTTTACATACCTTTGACTTAGTTATATCATATGCCTCACTTCTAACCTTATACATTTGGTCGAGAATCATAGACTTGGAGCTGTTGCATTGCAGCTGGCATGCATGCAGCTCAAATATGCAAAAGAGATATAATGTAAAGCGATCCAGCACTATTCCACACCTAACATATATACAACAAATGCTTCAAATCCACGGGCCACCATTTTCAGTAACAGCTCAAGCTTTTTACATTTTATAAAAATCATTACCATAATTGGGTTGTATTAAATCCTTTATGTCATTTCTTCTTTATTGATATTATGTCATCTGTCGTGACAAAATTCGTATTAAATTCTTAGGTTAAGACTTTAAGCCTACTTTGTGGTATTTTAAGTGGCTCTTAAACTTTTTCCCATTGTTAATTAAACCACTAATCTCGTTGATTAAGACAACCATTAACCCAAAACAACCACCTCCCCCTCGTAGCCTAATTTGTTTAGTGTTGCAATATTCCATGTACGTGGTTTTGTACTTGTTCTAAAGTGAAAGGGGAAACATCGATCATTACTCTCATTGTCTTCTCAAAAGACTAATTTCACTAACATCTTAATCAATTATCCTATGAGATTAATTCATATTAAATTGGGTGTGCTCCAATTATATCACTGCGTATATGTATGCATCCATGTCATTGTATGATGGGGTGCTGCTGAAAAATTGTCAATTTGACTCTTATCTTGAAGGCTGCAGAGCAAACATCATGGCCGGTCACCCAATGTTCCGACTAGTTTCCATGCCACTAATTCGAGCCGACATTCTCAACAAAATCTAACATCGGAAATTTAACAAAATAAAATACAATATATAAGTGTGTGGTTCCATTACTAATATCATCAAGATATTTTGTGAAAAAACTTGATATATGCTGAACTATACAGGTGGTTAAGTTGAGAACATTATTGATATTGGGCGAATTATAGGTTGAGTAACGTATGTAGTATCTCCATACATTATATTGGCCTCATTTTGCTACCCCTTGTAGGCCTATCAGCTTACGTTATATGGGCTTCCGTACAACAAATGGCTTCAATTTTTTATGTTTTATTTTTTGCAACAGAATGGGCTTCAACGTAATTCCCTCTTCATTGATGCATGAAATTAACTGTTTTTGACATGAGCTGACCAACTATTTGGTGAGAACGTAACATTGACGTATGGTTTTACTTTTGTGTACAGCACATATTTTATCCATTAATACTACATTGTAAAAGTATCAATTTATTATATACTCATGTTATTTTTTGTCAGCGGGATTGGCTAGACATGCCTAATTACCGGTTCTCCTAGTTTCTTTTGTTTACTCTTTTAGAGTTTTGGTCACTTAGGTGAGCATGTTGTTTTGCATTTCTGTCATTGTCTTTCTCTTATGCAAGGTTTGGTTTGGTCCCTCCTGTTGTTCTTGTATCTCTTTTTTGTTTCTTGTTAATAAATTATGATCAAGGGGACATGTGGGGGGCTTCCGGAGTGTTGGTCCCCTCTTTGAGGGTGGTGGATGTTTGTGCATCCGATGACTGATACTGAGAAGCTAATCTCGCCTAATCCTTTGGTTTATTTTTTTATTTATAAAAATACTCATGTTATAACAAGTGAATTAATTATGCCATATGAATATATTCAGTATCCTTCAGTAATTTCTACCTTTACTTTACAATGTAGTGGCTGGCTACTCGTCAATGGTACCTCCATCTAATGTTTTTCCTTCTTACCACATATTTGGAAATTTGTGGCTAGATGGGCTTGAGTGTAATATATGGGCCTAAATCTGATTTTGGTTGTTTAATGCCTGCTGTTGGTCTCCTTCAGTTGTTGGGCTCTGGTTCCCACTATAACCAGAATGTACAAAAAACAAAGGGCGAAGAGACAATGCTAGGACATGGAAGTTAAATCATGCCTTGGGGCTTTTTCAGATACCACTGCCCCAATAAGATATGGAAATCTAATGATTTTTATATTTTTAAAGTTAGGAATGGGAGTGAGGCAGCGCGATATTTGAATGACTAAAATTATAGCTTAAAACACACAACTTTGAAATCCATCAAGAAGAATGAGGGAAACTCAAGTTTATTGATAATATGAAATAACAAAACATAACCTTAGCCGCGGGTTTAAATTCGATTTAAATACCCTAGGAGCCTTAGGAATCCAAAAGGAATTAAACTAGGAAAATTAACAAAGTTCTCAAAAACTGATAAAACATAACAAGGCACTTTTGGGCTGCTAAATGATCTCATATGCACTTTTACTTGTGACACCGTTCTCTTCGAAACAACAGGTTATGGCCCCAAACATGCAGCTTTCCGAATTTGTCCTTGCGCTCGCGTCTTTTCAACTTCTCTTCAATTGCTTCTGCCATCTGTTCTACATCATGGAGGGGGAAATTGACATAAACAGATACTATGGGGGCTTGAATTTGGGACTACTAACACCTATTGGTGATCTAATGATTGAACAACACAAAGAATGATGGAAGAAGAGGAGAAGAGAGACAGGAGGATTACTTGCCCCTATTTATAGTTAGAATCCATAGTGGAGTTTTGGGAGCTTTTTTCTTTATAAATTAACATATAGACAAGACATGAAGCTTGATTTTAATATCAATATTATGATTGCCATGGAGAAACACAACAGAAGACTTACTGAAAGGACAGTAGTGAAGCATATTACGTAGGGCTCGGGATTGCCCCATACTTTCTGGGGCACCGAAACCTCTCCAGAACCCCAACCCCAAGCACCCATTTCAAAAGAGAGCATCAGTTTCAGCATTCATGCACGCGTTCAGACCAATTAAATAAAAAATAATGTCCCTAGTGCTCTAATAATATCAGCATTATATTCATTCATGGTCAATTAGTCAAAAATTAAAAAGCAAAAGGCAAAAACAACTCCCAATTAAATAATGTGCCTAGTGCTCTAAAACAACACAAGAACAAATCACCAAATATTGTAGGAGCTTAGCTACCTTGCTGCCTTTGGATTAAAAATTGCAATTGAATTAGGTTTCTATATAACTTCGTGGACCTTGAGATGCCTCGACATCTGCAACACAATCCAGTTGTATGTAATAAAGCTCCTACAATCTAACATATGTGAGGACATATCTATTTGTTTATTATTATCTAATTAATCCAATAGGTTGCTCATCATCATGCAGATATGGGTCAGTTCAATTGGTCAGTGCGTGTGTCCTTCTTTCATCCAAGTTCGAATTCCTTTCTGATAAATTAAATTAATTTATAATAAATTAAAATATCGCTTGTATTAAAAAAATAAGGTGTTCATAATAACTTTCGCAGTAGAACATTTATCGCTTAAAAATTAGATTCTTCTACGGACATATCTATTTGTTTATTATTATCTAATTAATCCAATAGGTTGCTCATCATCATGCAGATATGGGTCAGTTCAATTGGTTTGGTCAGTGCGTGTGTCCTTCTTTCATCCAAGTTCGCACCATCCCAGTCACTAATAGTCTTTAAAGCAATGAATTAAATTATGCCTAGAGCAAGGACTAGTCTAAGAGATTGCTAATTTAATTATAGGTGTCATTTGCTTTCAAGACACTAGATAAATTTTGGCAAGAGTACTTTTGTTATATACTTTATAGGGCACTTGGATTCTGAAAGTAAAGTGTTATACTCTGTGCAAGTGCTGTCTATCGTTTCATTAAATAATAATTTCTTTCTTCCCAAAGTTCACCTATATGGATATAGCATCATCCCTGTCACAATCCAATCTTTTTATTAGGACATGGATGATCTTTGCACAACATGATCTGGACAGTTCTCTCTCTCTCTCTCTCTCTCCATATATGTATATATTATATGTGAAACAGAAACAGAAGAAACAGAAACATATCAGTTTCATATAGAAAAATTAAAACTAGAACCATTGATTGAATTCAAAGTAGTTTTGGTTTGGACCTCAACAAGAAATGTTAGGCAAGTCCAAATTAATGGGTTTTTCCGATGGAAAAATTTGTTTGTCGAGACTGAAGAAGAAAAGGTCAATATCTTTATTGGAAAAGAGGAGTCAAAGTGAAGATTATGTTACCTACTGGCTTCTGTAGACGCTTGCTTGCCATCACCATTCAAACAATGCGCCTAACAAATAGTCCCATGGACACAGAAAGGCCACGTTCGTGATGAAGACTTGCTTTCACAATTATTATATGCTATTGTAGTTGGAGAAGGAACTTCATCATTAATTAATCAAGTTTTGTTATAATCTGGGAAGAATTTAATTGAAAATCAATCATGTTCAAGAACAGCAGCCATTGGGGGACCCAAATTTTTATTTATTTTAGAAAGAGAAGTAGATAACTAACTTGTAAATTTGAGTGTGACAATCATAAGAGTTGAGCAAAAAAATTGGAGAGATGGAGTGAAGACTGAAATACATACTAAAATGAGTTTTCTTTATCTTGTTGTTTTGGGTATTAATCTGAGAAACATTCTTCTCCTTGTAGTTTAGACTATTGCTTATAATAACAAAAAAATATTCAAATGTTTGCAAGAGCTTGACTTATACTTACTAGAATACAAAGAAAATTTGATATAATATTCAAAACTCTTTCTTAATTTTTATAGAATATATCTTGTTTTAAAATTTGATATGTGATATTTATTGAAAGTTGAAGGCATGATTTGAAGGGAGCCCCCGCCAAGATCACTCCAAACGACTTTAGCTGGGTCATAATATTAATTGGTGAGGAGGCAAAGAGGACCTAACCATTTCTTTCTTTTTCTTTCGATATGTGGTGGTCTGCCTGCCTCCAAGCATAAGGAACACTTAGGCCAATGTGGTCCATGCCATCTATCTGGTTAGGGCCAATCTACCCTCGCTGGCTTGTTGGCACAGACAAAATTGGGCTCCGGCTGGGGAGGTGGGCACTTTCATATTCTAGCTTTGAAGCTATTGAAAGTTGAAGGCATGATTTGAAGGGAGCCCCCGCCAAGATCACTCCAAACGACTTTAGCTGGGTCATAATATTAATTGGTGAGGAGGCAAAGAGGACCTAACCATTTCTTTCTTTTTCTTTCGATATGTGGTGGTCTGCCTGCCTCCAAGCATAAGGAACACTTAGGCCAATGTGGTCCATGCCATTGCCATCTATCTGGTTAGGGCCAATATACCCTCGCTGGCTTGTTGGCACAGACAAAATTGGGCTCCGGCTGGGGAGGTGGGCACTTTCATATTCTAGCTTTGAAGAATCATTTTGAACTGTGATGACTGAGTCGATTGGAAATTGGATCTAGGTTTTGACTTAGGGCAACTATGTATGAAAAATAAAACGAAGTCTTCCCAACCAACTTACATTTTTTAGGAGTATACTTAGATGAGTGACTGAGTTCAGGTTGAGAAATTTTTCGGAGCGGCCATAACGCGTCAGGTGGTTTTACAAATCCACAAACTGGTTGTCTAGAAAAGATTTAAAATTTTCAGTACTTGTGAGATTTTAAGAACCAATTATTTTTCTATCATCCAATTGTTTAATTAATCGACGCTAACTCAAAAAAGTCCCAAAGAGAGGATTACTCTTATAATTCAAAGTTGATTATTGGTTTCATTTCATTATCCTTGTTTAAAACACATAATGTGAAGTGAGGGTTCAACAACCTAGCTACAGTATACGTACCCTTTGATCCAATTAATGAAATTAAGGAACGCCTTAATTTGATTGCGGGAGAGATACTACCACATAATAGAAAACCCACAATAATTAAGATCTGATTTTAATTGCCCTTAGGAACAAAATGTTGCTTGCCCATTTGAAAATAAATGACTTGCTAGCTATAATTTTGTGGGGGATCTTATGAGAACTATGCTTTTATAGTGTAGTTGAGGTTTCCCCCCCTTTTTTTTTTCAACCCTACTCTTTTCTTTCACCTGTTGTACAGGCTTAATGATTTCTTTACTTAGCAGAAAAGAACTCCCACAACAAAGTGTGCCCTCTCCTTGTAGGGTAGTCCTACATGGATCGGGATGAAAATGTGAATTATGACCAAATGGGTAGCCCTATATGATGTCCCTATGAGTCAAACTCTTTTTAGGGCTACTGATTTTCTACCATATTCAACTTCTGCAGCTCTCCAATTCCAAATGACCAAATGGGGAGGGAGGAGGACCTGTTCTAGTCTTGGCTTTCAATTCAAAGGGCCACCCCCTTTGTATGATTAGGTGGTTTTGTAAAGTACCCAATTGTCCCTATGAGTACTTTGGGAAATTATGCCTTATTATGGCCATGTATTCCCATTTGAGCATCTAACTCGTCATCGGTGACATCTTATTAGATTTTCTCTTGTGATCAGGTGGAATACTTTTCCAAGGGTGCATGAATGATAAAATATCTAATTCCTCTCCAAATTCATATCAAATGAGTATGAAATGAACATTGTCGATTATTTGTCTTTTCAATAAAGGTTTCGCTGTTGCAATCCATACTTTTTTACACCATTGAAATTACAAATTACGTTAACGTATTTGTCTTCACAGACAGAGAAATTATGCTAACAACATTGGTTGACGCGGTCCATTTTCCTTCTATTATTTAGTTGGTACTCTAAATTATTGGTGCTCATCAATTTCTTGCTAGTATATGCAACCAAAGAAACTACCAAGAATTCAAAAGCCACCAAAAAATGTAACAGATAATTTCTGTGAGGGTGACTTAAAATTTGCTCTTTATCCGCCAAGGGAGAGGGAGTGAGCAGCCACGCACACAACACAGTGAATAATCAATGCTCTCGTTCAAATTGGAGATGATATCACTGTGGGATTTTTGTCCTGTTTTAGAGAGAGATATATGATTGCGGCCTCTGCGTACCGCTTACGTCACCCTCTAATCCCTTCTCTACACGCAATCCCATCCCTCATCCGAATAATCAATCACCTGCGTACTATTCTATCCCATCCCATCCATTCCCCCACCCCCACTCTCTCACTCTCTCACTCTCTCTCTCTCTCCCAAATGTCCGTACACTATTCCCCTTCAATCTTCTTCATCTAAAATTCTCAACGCACCCGCTTCATCAACGGTTTGAACGCGACCATCTGAAGCTGACAGATCGTAATGAATTGTTTTTTTAAACAACAAAATATTTGGCAACTTTATTTGTAAAAAGCCATTTTTTCTTTCATGCGAATTATAGAATTGATTTCTTTCAAACAAACTACAATATGATAGATTTTTTTGTAATTTTAATGAGTTACTTTTGCATATGTATCAGATTGATTCTGTACGAGGGCCAAGTAGTGTTCCGAAAAACAAATCGAAAAAAAAAAAGAAAAAAAAAAAGGAAAGGTTTTGAGTATGGGGAGCGTAGTGCGTGTATGAGTGAGGGGGCAAATTCGTCATTTTTGTATGGAAGGGGTGAGAAAGGGAAGAGAGGGGGCAGATGGTCACGTGGACTCACAGAGCGCCACGTGTTCAATCATTCCAGCCGACAACGACAAGCTGGGAGATATATCCGCAAAACAAATATAAAGAAAAAGGCAGTTGCGGAGCGACCCAGCTCTCCTCCTATTGGCTGCTTTCTTGACTTATCAACACGTGGGGCCCTCCAATTCGTGGAATTACACGCCCCGGAAATTATAGCATTGGACGGTTTTTGCTTTGGGCGGGGCCCATCGGCGCGAATCTTCGTTAAAGCGCCCCAAAGGCGCCAAAAAGGCAAGTAGAGAGAGAGTAGGGTAAGGGGGTAGGCGTGCTGTTCGGTTGACGCGTGTACAGTGGTGGAGGTGGGGACCTCCTCGTGTTTTGGCCAAACAAAGCCAAAGGGCCCAAAAAGTCCAACGCCCAAACAGTGGTGGAGGTGGGGACCTCCTCGTGTTTTGGCCAAACAAAGCCAAAGGGCCCAAAAAGTCCAACGCCCAAACCCTCAACAGAATTTCCTTTTTATTTTTCGGGGGCAAATTAAAAAAAAGTCCCCCCCGACGAACTGCTTTATTACGCTGTAGGAGTTGCACGTGGGATCCACACGTTTGGGACGGAGTGGGGCCCGCTTTCCTGCCTAACTCTTTTGCATTTAAGTGGTGTCTTTGACGTGCCACTCTCTCCTCCACCACCACTACGCTACCCCTCAGTTTTTCTTTTTCTTGTATTTGTCGCCTATTGGGAAAATTGCTTCGGATGATACGGCAACTAACGCTGTCGTATTGGCGAAGTGACATGTTTTGGTTCTTTACAGAATTGTAGGTGATGGTTGTAAATCACAAGCACAAATCACGTACGGGCAGGTTAGGGCAACTTTACGATTATTATTTAGTAATCGTAATTAGTTACCTTATATATAACTAGCCTCTTCACACGCGGTTCCGTCCATGTGAGATGCCTTTTTCAAAAACCAAAAATAAAATAAAATTTAGAATTAAAGAAGATAATGGCTAGTTGTATTCCATAAAAATATGATCTATTATATGATTTTTCTTTTAATTTTAATTTTTTGTAATATGAAAAAAAAAGTGAATTTACCATATTATCCTCATTTAATTAATAATTTCAATTCTTAATGTTTGTATTAACCAAGGGCATTTTTTGGTATTTTGAATGTCTTACCATTCTTTGCCTTTTGCTTTATATATACTAGCCTCTCCGCACGCGCTTCCGCGCCTATGAGAGGTTTTTTTAAAATTAAAATTCTATTTTAGAATTAAAAAAGATAATGGTAGTTGTTTTCCATAAAAATAGGATCCATTATCCGATTTTTCTTTTAATTTTAAAATTTTAAAATATGAAAAAAAAATGTGAATTTACCATATTATCCTCATTTAATTAATAATTTCAATTCTTAATGTTTACATTAACCAAGGGCATTTTTTGGTATTTTGAATGTTTCACCATTCTTTGCCTTTTGCTTTATATATATAGATATAGATTAAGCAACTATTAATTAGTAATTGTTGTAATTTTACCAATTGGTTCTTGTAACTCTAATTGAGCCCTTTTAAATCCTTAACTAATGTAGCTCCCATCAACTGTTCATTTTTGTGAGGAACATTTCAAGAAAACAAACCCTCACTTATTAGTTGTTAATACATGATGCAATAATAGTTAAGTTCATGGATTTTTCTTCTTCTTCAAAATAGCGTTTTCAAGTTTATTATCTAAAATATCTCTCTCCTTTATGCACTAAGAAAAGGGAAGATAAATATGTGTTCTATGACACTCTAGCATACTTTTTCAGTTTTCTATCAACAAAACAATCACTTAACACCCACTTGAAAATGGTTAGCAATCCCTTTTGATTCGGATTGAACTTCCTGAGAATGAAATTCTCGTGTTTAATCCCACAAGATGAGAATATAGGATGTTCATTTCCATGTTTGGGAACATTGGGAAATGAGGACAAGGAGAAGCCAGTATTACCCATTTCCAAGTTTGATTTGTGCAATATTAGGAATGAAAAGTTGTTTAGTTTTCTACCAATGCCCTTAATTAATCTAAAAAGAAATACAAAAATTCTTTTTAACGGTCAACAATGTTATACATGGGAAGTTCATAATCATGAATCAAGTATTGCATTCCCAATAATTCACTTACCAAACATGAGAATACAATTTCAATTTCATACACATTCTCAAGCTCCTAAACCTTAAACCAAACAAATTGAGCCTCTTTCAGGCTTAGGTTCAGTAAAGTTGTAAATCATAAATCCTAAACCCTATTCTAAACACCACTAAACTGATTTTATCGTTAAAAAGTTAAATCACAGATTCTATGGGCATAGGCCCATAGCATAGGAGTATTTGTTATTAATTAATTTTCTATATTTACAGTACTGACACTGCATCAGGGGCATGCAGCCCCAACTGGATGGCACTGCTTGATCCATGGAGGCATTTGTTTTGAGAATTGTGGTTGATTTGGGAATCAAAGTTACCTGTCTATTCCCGGCCGCAATGTTCAATGGAGTTCGATTTTGATACGTTGAAGAGATCGAAAAGATAAATCAAATTTTGGAAAGTAGCATATTTAGAAAATAAAATAAATTTTTGGAGAATTCCATGAGGTGCTAAAGAGTCCTCAACTTCTCACTCAATCCAACTTTTTAGCTTAAAATAATGGAAGGTAAAAAAAAGAGAGAGTAAATAGTAAATGAAAAAAAACACAATGATGGAAATGTTTATTGTGGTAGTAATTCAATGAATTTGGCAAAGATGCCATAATTTCAAATGCTTTTTCGATTAGGCAAAAGCCAAAAACAAGGCACGAAAAGAAAGCTTGGGGTTCAAGATCCATGACACTCGTGCCATGTGTGTGAGTTTTGTCTTCTTTTTTTTCTTCTTAACGTTGGAAAAAAGAAGAAGCTTAATACGCAATTCTTAAAGAAAAACTAAAATTTAAAAGATTAAAATAAAAATTCTCTTGTATAACTGACACCTAGTCACATTGGATAATAGTTGTTTTCTTTTACTTTTTGTGAATCGGGATAATAATTGTTCATTAAAAAATTATCAAAAGCTATGGTTATAATGATGAGAAGATGATAAGATTTAGAGATTTCGTCAATTTCAACCCTTGACCCGAAAGGAACCCTTTTTCTTTGTAAATTTTTTAAAACAGCAAGAGAGACAAATGAATAGCCGATAGGTTGTAGAGTTAGGCAAAATTAAGTTGTCAAACTCCTTTATTTTCAAAAGGGTCAGCAGTGGAGAGACCTAAATGGTTTTTTCCTTTTATTTTTGGACTTAAAAAAACAAAAGTTGTACTGTGCCTTTATTAGCTAGGGAAGGGGGACCTAAAAGTGGATTTAAAGAGGGTGGAGTTTTTGTTCAAAATGAAAGCCAAGGAAAATACCACATTTGCATTCCATATTAATTTTACAATAGCATCAACATGAATGTAAGATGATGGAGCTTGTATTATTCTCATATAACTGAATAATTTCCAATTATATATAAGAGATCTTTACTCTTCAAGAACAACCCAATGTTTGGTTGCATCTTTGTACTGGTTTTCTAGCAAAGTGAAGAATCATGTACCAGACCACTGAAGTAGGTAACTTAGGCATGCATGGTCCACCAATGAAAACAACATCTCTCTCTCTCTCTCTCTCTCTCTCTCTCTCAACTAAGAATCTTTTTCTTTATAAAAGACCCACTAGTTAGTGATTTGGAGCAATTGCTCCTCGGAAAAAGTAATGGTTCAGAGTCCTAGCATTCGTATAGTGTGGCGGAGCCAAGATTGCACATTAGCGATGGTCATTCACAAAATTTTAAAAAATAATTAGAGGGTTCTCGTTTTATTCAATGGCTCAAGCGCTAACCAGTTAATTAGTTGATATACTACATTAATTACTCGTTTTGGCCCACTTCATACTATAATTTCATATTGATCAATAATTTATCCATTCATTACAATCATATAATTGTTCTGAATTTCAAATTTAAAAAAATGAGAGAGGGCCTGGGCCCACCTTGGTCCTTAGAAGGCTTCGCCACTATGTGTGAGTTCGGTATGTTATCGCTTATATCAATATGAAGTGTCTTTAAAAAAAAAAAAATCTTTCAATAGGAACAAACAATAGGTTAAAAATATCAAATGCATCAATGAGATATATATTTGGTATATATAGAGAAGTTCATATTTCAAATCAAGTTCAACATGTACGGTTTCGTTTAAATAATTTGTTCTATACCGTGACTCGTACTAAAATTTCAATTTGTTATTTGGGAAAAAGTTGGAATATGAAAAATGACAACCCGGTATCATGAACAAAATTTTGAATTTCAGTATGAAAAAAGAAGTGTGACATTTCGAGGGCCATAACATCACAGTTGTATATCTGACACCTAGTCACATTGGATTTTATAAGGGTTTAAGAATTTAGGCTTTGCAGAGCCTAGATATATGTACAATATATAGTAACGCATAACAATTAAAAAGGGACGAGGTGACAATTAAATCTGTGGCATTTACTAAAATTTTAGATTACATCTTACACCTTTCGACCAAAAAATTAAAAAAATCTTACACCATTGTTATTATTTACTCATTCTCATGAATCAGAAACTAAACTAATTTGATTACTAAAATGATAATACGGATTTTGAGGTGAGACTCACAAGTTTTTTCATTCCTGATTACAAGTAAACGCGGGAAAGTCAAGAACGACAATCATTCCCTTTTCTTCTCATACCAAATACTAATGTGTAAACATTCAATAATTAGACCTCCTTTGAACCAACATAAAAAAATAAATAAATGGGTCCGCCAATTTGCTTTTGCAAAAGCGATAGTGTTGCATTGAATACCCAAATCTTGAGAGGACAATTAAATCTTTGGCATGTACTAAAATTTTAGATTGCATCTTACCCCTTTCGACCAAAAAAAAAAAAAAACATCTTACACCATTGTTATTGTTTACTCATTCTCATGAATCAGAAACTAAACTAATTTGATTACTAAAATGATAATACGGATTTTGAGGTGAGACTCACATGTTTTTTCATTCCTGATTGCAAGTAAATGCGGAAAAGTCAAGAACGACAATCATTCCCTTTTCTTCTCATACCCAATACTAATGTGTAAACATTCAATAATTAGACCTCCTTTGAACCAACATAAAAAAATAAATAAATGGGTCCGCCAATTTGCTTTTGCAAAAGCGATAGTGTTGCATTGAATACCCAAATCTTGAGAGAAGTTTCAATACTTCACAAAATGATGGTGTTGACAAATAATAATGGATATTATTTAGAGAGGAAGGGCTCCAACTAGTTTTGATGATGAATTGATGATGATGCACGCAAGCAAACTGGATTTTGTTTTGGTGATTGAAAGAAACTCTTGCCCACATGTGCTTTGTGCTTGTGTTTCCACATACCGACTTTCACCTTTCTAATATTTTCCTGCCTCTTTTCTGACACATAGTCGAATTGTTTAAGTATGAAATCCAAAGCTTTTTCAATGTTTTCCTCGTCTGTGGTCATTTTCTTCTGAAAAGAAATTTGAAACCCTCGCGGAAGAGACAAGCAGCAACAAGCAACCAACAGTCTCATTATAACTATATATTGAAATCGATAGACCAAACACAAGGGGCCGTACCCACTTACATTTTTATAATAATAATAATCTAAGACATATATATATTTGGAGAGAGGGACAACTATGCATAGTAAGGTGGCAGAGACAAGTTTCGGATTTGGGTTTTGCTTTTGGGATGTGATATGTGCCACTTTGTGTGTTCCAAACTGACTAGTAATACCATTTAGGGGACAATTAGTGCTAAAACCTAAGTTTAACAAATTGACAATTACTTAGTAATGATAGTGATCTAGTAATTTGCACGTTTGATGATGATTAATAACAATGATCCATTTTGGGGTTTGGATATTCTGTGTTGATATCGTCTTTCATGTCAAAATTACATCGTTTTGACCAACTAGCTATTGATTTAGTGATACTTCTATAACCGATATTAAAAAAATATCTAAAATTAAATTAATTTCTCGGTCCCATTTGAATCCTATAATTTTGACCACAAGCAAGATCATAATCAATACATAAATTACATCATCTTATGCTATATAAAGTTGTCAAACTTCTTACTAAAAAATTTCATCATTATCTAATGTCACTGTGATGATGATAAACTCCGTGATAGGGTTCTAATAAAATAATACTTCTTTCAAATTTTACTTAGTTAGTCAATGATCAAATAATTTGTTTTCTTGGTCAAATTACCAGCTGTACCGATTCTATAATTTGATATGCGGCTGGTCCGAGAGCAATATGCATTTGAATCAAGTTTTGTTATGCACAAATTTGGATGTTGAAAGGTCACGAATTGATGCAACCATCTCTATATCTATATACAAGTCATTGAAATTTGAACTTCAAAATGAGCAAGTCATCAATGGAGATTACAAAATCACTATACCATAAATTTCAAGGGTCAACAAGGACTAGACTAGCCCAGTTGAAAAGGACCTTAATTTGATGATTAGTTTTTTTCTTGGACGTGTGTATTAGTTTATTTTTTGTTTTAGTATATTAATTTGCACACGTAGTACCATATTTATGAAGTTTCTAGGTTTTTAAGCGTTTTGAAACTTGATTTTACTATAACAAAAATGAGCTAAAATATTTATGAAGTTTCCTCTAGGTATTTAGGAAGTTTCTAGGTTTCTAAGCGTTTTGGACAACTCTAAACCCTATAGAGTTTGCTTTACTTGATGTCTTGTAAACAACCCAAATTAATGTATTATAATAATATGAACTGAACTGACACAAGTGTTCTTTAAAATCCAAAAGTCAGTGCTGATCACCAAACTACCATAATTGTTCGACAATTTATCGTTGAAAAAATGTGTCTTGCTCAACCTTGATTGATAGAATAAAACACGAACAACTTTCACGACCCATTTCTCCTTGATTCTGGACCCAAAAAATAAACACATATAGTAAACCCTCAGATAGATGGTTAAATTTGTAACACGAAGAAAAAAACAAACCATAACAAACTACTAATTAGTTTCTTTTATGTAAAGAGTCATTACTTATTACTTCTTACTCTTGAGGTAAAGTTGCGAATCACATTTTAACACAAATACATAAATAATTCAATAAAATTGTAAAAAGAAAAGTTTATACACACATGTCATCAAATTGTTTTTTTGCATGGAAAAGAAGCAGTATTTTTCAATGTGTACTAGTACATGTGGGTATACTTTCCTGTTGGAAAGTTTCTCAATCAGTTGTGTGGGATGCACTGTTTTTGTCTGCAACGGTTGATGACCTTTTCCAAAGACCAGTACCCTTTTCATTGTCATACATGAAGGACCTGACCAATTGGGTACTTGAGATGAATGAGATAGTTAAACACACTTTTTCTGTAAGGAGCTTTTGTTTCAACAGAGATGGAAGATAGTAAATGTTTGCAGATATATATATGGATTTGAAATTTCCCACAAGTTTTCATGATTCAATCATAAGAAGTAGGGAAAATTAATACCCTTGTTGTTGTTGATACTGAAATTGGGAGATGACAGTTGATCACAGGAAAAAGCCTGTTGCTCTCAGTGCACAGACCTCTCTCTCTCTCTCTCTCTCTCTCTCTCTCTCTCTCTCTCTCTATATATATATATATATTTATAGCGCCTACATCACGAAGTTTACCTGATTTGTGAACATGAATGTCTTTGTTTTGTTTTCTTTTTTTTTCTTCTTTTTTTAATGTCCTGTCCTTTTAACATCAAGAACTTTAGGTCACTGTTTATTCTGATATACCATCAGTGTTACAGATGGTGATGGAAAATTTTCATGAAATTAAGGTTGTGAATTGAAGAATAGGGCATGCAGGTGAGAACAATTAATTAAGCAGTTCTTTTCTGTCCTTTCAGGGTGTAATGCCTTCTTATTGAGTGAAAGGGTAATTATTTAAGCTAATTAATTTGTTATTACCCTTAAGTGTTTTTTTAGGGTTTGTTTTGGTCAACTTCATTTATTTCCATCCATTTTTAGGGTTTGTATTAATTGTAAGGATTTTTTTAATGAGCATTTACAGGGCCTTTGAAGACCCCTCAAGAGCCAGATCATAAAATAAAATGGTAAAAGAAAACACTTAATTCTCTTGTTACCAAAGAAATCTCCATGTAATTTCAAAATTTTAATTAATAAATGTGCGTGCAAGCACCTGAAACAAGCACACGCTCCATTATCAAAACACACTATTTCATAGTCCCGGCTCATTATCATTTTTTATTAGAAGAGAATTTTGATGTAAGGACTAAATTGTATTGTTGTGTTCTGATTTTCTCTACCCATGGTTGTGTAGGGTAAGATGTACATATATGCCTTTATGTTCCCATACATATACTTTATATATATATGTGGGGTAAATAATGGAGACAAACACATATTAACTTGATAGGCATTAAAGTTGTTGTTATGGTGGTTGGTCCTGTGTTCCTTAGCTATTTAATTGCTTTATCTTCGAACTCAGGAATCCAACCACAAAAAATATCAAAAAAAGAAAAAGATGTAGAAAAATAATGTACATGAAAAAGACAAGCAGATATTTAATATTGAATTGAAGAATAGGACCCTCCACAGTACACACACAACCCTCTTCTTCATCGTCTTCCTTCTTTTTTTTTTTTAATAAGAAGAGCTTTGGTGGAAGAAGACGTTTCCTCGTTTTTCAGCTGTTTGTATCTTCTGACAGGCCTTGAAATATATTTTTATTGATCCATAATTTTGGTTAAGGCAGACCCATATCCATCGATCTCTCTCTCTCTTTCTCATATTAAAAAAGGTTCTTTGTTTCTCATCAAAGGGTGCTTGGCTGCATCAAATGATTTGAAAAGGGAGGGTCAAATCAGAAGTTCTCTCGTGGTTTTGATCTATTCGCAGGTACACTTCCACCCAAAAAGACATAAAGAGAGAGAGAGAGAGAGAGAGAGAGAGAGAGAGGAAGAAGAAGAAGGGGGGGAAAAAAAAAGCAATTCATTTACAATATATATATTTCTTAAATTTTGTTGAAGAAATTAAGAATGGGGTCATCATAAATGTGTTGTATGGATAATGAGGTGAATGAATAAAGATGGCTATCTTTTTCTCTCAGACACCTTTTTAGCCCCATCTCTCTCTTTACTCTCTTTTTTTCCTTTTCAGTGGGAGAAGTTGCAGAGATTTTGAGTCTGACAGAAGGGGCTTTCCTTTCCTTTCTCCTATCCATCTCCTGTATTACATCTGGAAGGAAGCAAAGCACTGATAAAATCCCGCACACTTACACATAGATAGGTGTGTTGGTGTCTCAATTGGTCTCTTCTTTCTCTTTTTCATGTATATATAGATAGTAGATACATCCTTCTGTATAGCTATAGCTCATGTTTTTTAGCCATAACTGTTTGGTCATCTCTCTCTCTCACACAGTCTCTCTCTCTCTCTCTCTCTAAATTTCATGGGTTTTGTGTCATTGTTGGTGAAATTCTTTCTTTCCTTTGCAGTCCAGAGATGATCATGAAGCACGTGCAAACTCAGATTTCCATCACACCAGGTACCAATATTATTATAATCAATTCCTTTCACTCTCTCTCTCAATCACTATACCTCTTTCTCTCTCTTTCTCTCCCTCTCCCTCTCTTTCCATATCTCTCTTTATCTCTATATCTCTATATAAAGCCAACATACTTCCATATCCTACTCTCTCCCCTTTCTTTTACTCACTTCTCTCTAACTCCAAGCAGTAAAACCCAAGCTGCTTGGACACCAGGCAATAACCCAGCAGCTGAATCTTCCTACCCAACTTTTGGATTTGTGTTTGCCTCCCTTAATTTTGATCAGACATCAGATTTTGGGCTGCTCATCCCTTAATTCTCCACCACTCACTTGCCCAATTCATGGACACATTCAGAAACCAGATTCACAATCTACAAAATCATTTCTCAATTCTCCAGCACACACATAAGCAATAATAAACATATTTTTATATGCATGGTAGAGAGAGAGGGAGAGGGAGAGAGAGAGGGAGAGAGACGTGTTCATGTGGGTGTGTGAGTTTTGTTGTTTCTATGGGGGGTTGGTAGTTGGGTGTGTATATATATATATATATATATGAAATGATATGATGTGGATTGTGAAAGCCTTTGTGTATATAAATATTAACGTAGTCTGTTTTCAGTAGTGAAGTAAAAAGCTGAGGCTCTTGCTCGGAGTTAAATCTCAAAAGCTGATCAAAGAAATCTGTGTTGAGTTATTGTCATGGCGACGTACTTTCATCATGGAAACTCCTCAGAAATCCAAGCCTCCTCAGACGGCGCCCTACAAACCCTCGTTCTCATGAACCCCGGCTACGTCCAATACTCCGACACTCCACCGCCTCCGCCACATCAGCAACAACAGCAACCTCACCAACCCCCCTCCGCCGGCAACCTCGTCTTCCTCAACTCCCCCACCAATTCCCTCCCTCACCACCCCTCCACTCTCTCCCACGCGCCGCCCTCCCACCCTCAGCAATTCGTCGGCATCCCGCTCTCCCACGACCCCAACAACAACTCCCCATCCATGCATCAGGCCCACCCCGACCTCTCCTCCCTGCATGCCTTCATGCCGAGAATTCAGACGCAGTATGCGCTTTGGAACTCAATTGACCCCAACACGGCGGCGCGTGATACTCCACGCGCCCAGCAGGGCCTGTCTCTGACCCTCTCCTCACAGCAGCCGGGGTTTGGGTCGTTCCGCGGGGCTACCTCGGACAGGGAGGTCCCGTCGGGGGAAGATATTCGGGTTTCCAGCGGGTCGAATTCGTCGGCTTCGGGTGTGACGAATGGGGTTTCGGGTATGCAGAGTGTGTTGCTGAGCTCTAAGTACTTGAAGGCGGCACAGGAGCTGCTTGAGGAGGTTGTGAACGTGGGCAACGGAATCAGGACAGAGCTGCCCAAGAAAGTTAGCGGGCAGCAGAGTAAAGTGGTGGCTGAGTCGTCCATGGCGGCGGCCGGAGACAGCTCGGTAGGCGGTGAAGGAAGTGGGAAGCGGGCGGCTGAGTTGAGCACTGCTGAGAGGCAGGAAATTCAGATGAAGAAGGGAAAGCTGATCAGCATGCTTGATGAGGTAATTGTTTGTTTAGTGATGTTGATGAATATAGTTTTGTTTTGCTTTCCTTCTCTTTAAATTGGAGAGTTAGAGATTCGAACTTGACACCTCTTTTAGTATCTGAAATGAATTTTGAGTATTATTTGATTTCAATGTTAATTATGTTACATGATAAAGTTAATGAAAGTGTTTTACTAACAAGGATTATGAAAAGAGCTAATTGAGAATTTAGGTTTCTAAATTTGACATAAAGTGATAGAATTCTCATAGGCTTGGAACAGAGAGCTCAAGCATATTCAAAGTTGAAGCAGCTAGCTGCCAACTCTTTTCTGCAATTGAAATTTCCAATTAATTTAGTTTGTCCCATTTTTCTTGTTGGTTGAAGGTGGACCAAAGGTACAGGCAGTACCACCGACAGATGCAAGTGGTAATTTCATCTTTCGAGCAAGCAGCTGGAATTGGTTCAGCTAGAACTTACACTGCTCTGGCCCTACAAACCATCTCAAAGCAATTCAGGTGCTTGAAAGATGCCATAACAAACCAAATTCGAGCAGCAAACAAGAGCTTAGGAGAAGAAGATTGTGCAGCAGGCAAGATTGAAGGGTCAAGGCTCAAATATGTGGACCATCAGCTGAGGCAGCAAAGGGCTCTCCAACAGTTGGGAATGATCCAGCACAATGCTTGGAGACCCCAGAGAGGCTTGCCCGAAAGATCTGTTTCCGTTCTTCGTGCTTGGCTTTTCGAACACTTCCTCCACCCGTAAGTACTCTCATAATCCTGAATTCCCCGATTCGTTATAGGGTTGTGTTTTCTGCATTATGTAGTTTTTGTAAGATGCAGTCTCTTAAATAAGATAGCTGTCTCTCTTTCCTTTTTTTTTTTTTTTTTGCTCTCAGTGTTCTTAACACAATTTACTAAGAATGGTTGAATTTTGTGTTTCAGCTACCCAAAGGATTCAGACAAGCACATGCTTGCAAAACAGACAGGGCT
Organism: Prunus avium; assembly: GCF_002207925.1. The sequence continues at coordinate 70,663 of NW_018922047.1, read as the reverse complement.
TACTAGGAGCCAGGTACTGAAATCTATGCACATTTTTCAAATGCAAAATCTTTCTCTTTTTTGTTTTGATACTCAGTTGTGAGGAATTATTGTGTTGATGAGTTTGAGCATTTGATTATGCAGGTTTCTAATTGGTTCATAAATGCTCGAGTCCGGCTGTGGAAGCCAATGGTGGAGGAAATGTACTTGGAGGAGGTCAAGGAGCATGAACAGAATGGATCATCGGAGAAAATGAGCAAGAGCAATGAGGACTCTGCATCCAAGTCCACAGCTCCACAAGACACTGAGAATAATCAAACAACAAGCACTTTCAATTCCAAACAAGAGAACTCAACAAATCATAACAATATTGCTGCTCCTCCATCAATGTCAATTTCCACACCTTCAACATCTCCCACAAACATGGTTCGAAATCCGTCTGGATTCACTCTCATCGGGTCATCGGAGTTGGATGGCATCACACAAGGCAGTCCAAAGAAGCCAAGGAGCACTGAGTTTATGCAGTCACCAAATAGTAGTGTCCCATGTATGAATATGGATCACAAGGCTCAAGAGGTAAACAATGAGCAAGTTTCTATGAAATTTGGGGATGAGAGGCAGGGCAGAGATGGGTACTCATTCATGGGAGGCCAGACCAATTTTATTGGAAGTTTTGGACAATACCCAATTGGTGAAATTGGCAGGTTTGATGCTGACCAATTCACACCAAGGTTCTCAGGCAATGGTGTTTCTCTCACTCTTGGCCTTCCTCACTGTGAAAACCTCTCCTTGTCTGGAGCTCATCACCACCAAAATTTTCTCCCTAACCAAAACATTCAACTTGGGAGAAGAGTGGACATTGGTGAAGCAAATGATCAATTTGGTACCATAAACACTTCAGCTCCTCACTCTTCTGCAGCATTCGAAAACATCGACATTCAGAACCGAAAGAGGTTCGTAGCACAATTGTTGCCAGACTTTGTGGCCTGATCATGATGCAAATAATTTAGAAGACATTGAAGTAGCTTGACTAGCTGCAGGGGATGTCATGTCATTATTGCTGCTTTATAAGATCTTCATCCCAATATTTCTTTCTATGCCCTCTAAATACTTGGGGAACAAGGGAAATCAATGCATATGGTAGTGTAAAGAAAGAAGATTTTACTTTAGTATAGGTATATACTTCTGCATAGAATCATTTCAGTTCTTAGACAGCTTTAGGATTTGAGAGCATATGGTTGAGGATTGTATATTAGTTTGTAAGTTTTGGAGATTGGATAGATGGATTGGTGTAAAACTTTAGTTTAAGTGGCATGGGTATACCAATATATATATATATATATTGATATTTAAGTAACTGGGTGTACGCTAAATAATGCCACACTTCTGGTGTTAGCTACCAGCTCAACTCAAATAATGAATAATTTTTTGGGCTTAGACTATTTGATCTGATAATATTATTTGTTGTGAACTCTGAGAATCTATACAATCTACACACGAGCATAGAAGATAGATATTGATTTGCAGTATATCAATCAAAATATCTTATTTATTCTTCTCAAATCTACATAGAAATGGATTTACAATGGCTATATATATATATATATTTACTTTTATACAAGCGGTATTGGGGCATGGGATTTTCTCATATACCATGAGAGTTCAAACCTAAAATCATTGGTCGACAAATGAAGGCCTAGAATAGACCCCGGTGGCATGGCTATGATTGTATTAAAAGAAGATGATGTGGGACTAATAGGAAGCATGATTATCTTGAGTTGTTTTGCTTTTGGGCCTTGACTCTAAGCTTACAGCAGGACAGTGCATGTCCCATTAAAGTTAGCAAAGTATAAAATATTGTAAGCAATATTTTAATGTATGAATTTTTTTAGTATAATCTGCTTATGGAGAAAAAGTTGCATCCAAACATTTGCATGCAACATCACTCTTATACAGAGACAATTTATTGTTTATTTTGAGATAAAATTAGATGACAGCCCATTTTCTTTTGTTTTTGTTTAAGATATCTTGGATGCCAAGGATACCAAATATCAATAAGATTGCTCCGCGTTTGCTATAGGGTGAGCTGAATTGAGTAAGAGTTTTTCGGTGTGCTTTTGGTCTCCAGAAGGTTCTCATGAACCCCCACCAGAGCATAACAAATTCCACTTAAATAGTATGAAAATTGGAGAAAGTTCTCACTGATACATCTCTGCTTAAATAAAGTATTGATACTTACAGAATTAGAATTGAACATATGATTTTTCACATTGATCAAGGTTACCTTGTGACATTAAGAACCCCAACAATTACAATTTTTTACAATTAATCAGGAGTTACAAGACCAAATCCAAAAGACATATGAAACCCTAGATGCACAATCTACATGGAACAAGTTCAAAATAGGGCTACTAATTCAAATATGGTGTCTACTTCTCATAATCATCCTCCTTTCTCCCCAGGTTTCTGCAAAATACATTGGTTAAGGAAAGGGTGTGTGAATAGCTACTAAAACGGTTTAAAAGGGTCAAGAGAAGAGGTTAATGACTTAATATGTATTGATCTTGTCATGGTTCACCGCTAGAAATGATAGTCTTCTTTTGGATACCTTGGATCTGTAACACCATACCTCAAATGCCTCAGTTAGGTCAGGATATTGAATATGCTCATTTCCCAACCATTCGCTCAATATCTCCGCCTGCTCCGCTGATGGAAGTGCAAGAATTACGGAAACAAATGTGGATTCTAGGGATTGCCACAGCTCACTATCCATTTTCAGTGTTGGAGCATCATCACGGGCAGTTGTGACAGAATCGATCAGTGGTTTCGCAACCCGAACAAAAGGAAGCCACACCTTCACCATATGAAGCCGTTTTGCACTTGGCAAAATGACCGTACCGTAACCTATTGCCTCTAGAATCTTTGCCGCCACCTCAATAACCCTCAGCTTTGTCTCAATCAATTCAGCTGTTGGGCTTGCTTCCTTTACAACCTTAACTATTTTATCTGATGCATCCGTCCAGTTGCAGACAAGTTCCCTCATAATTTCCAACTTACATAATATCTGACATGCCCATGACAGATCTGATAAAAGTGATTGAAATGATTGCATCTTCCCTCCGTCAGAAAATAATTCCATCTCACATAATAAAGCTTCTAATAGATTATTAAATCTTTCAAATAGTCTCTTCACACAATCTTTCACCTCAGATTTTATCTCGTCATCAGCTGCTAAGAGAGGGGCATCATCATCTTCGGTTAGCATGTACTCAAGCTGTTCCTGGGCTGAAGACTTGAGATCATTCATGATTGGAGGAGGGGAAGATGTGGCAAATCGGATGGTTGAGAAAAAAATTCCCATTATGGCTGATTGTTTGACTGGTAGGAGACGGGCAAGAATTGGCTCCACTTGTGTTCCGAGCCGTGGTATGATTTTTAAAATCTCCTCCTCCTCAGACTCTTCCCAGGGGACTGCTTCCAAGTAGTCCACACAAGCAGTTATGATTTGTGGGCATCCAAGATTGACAGCTACCTGAAGAATTCCAAGGGCATTTTTAACACCATGCCACATGTCATCAACGAAGCCATCTATTACATTGTAGAGAAGGCGGAGGACACTGACATGGTGGTCAAATTCTGATTCTTGGCAGTATACCTCAACGCAGTTGCGTGAGTCAAGAATCTGACATGTTGGCCAATTTTCAGAGAGGCGATCAGCGAAATACTTGCTCTTTTCTATGAGGACCTGCGAGTGACAATAAAACCAATCATCCCGCCCTTCCTGTGTCCGTATCCTCACAACAACATCACTGGTTGATCGGTCCCCAATCCTGATAGGAGTCCTTGTTTCAGAAACCTGAAAGAACAGAAACATTAAATAATAGGAGAAATAAAAGGTTAACCATACAAAAACAGAAATAAGGAAAAATAACAAAACATTTTTAGAATAGCAAAGAAGAGCTCGGGGAAACTTACAAGAGATTCCATTGAAGCACTACACACTAATGAACATATGTTGAGCGCATCCTGGAATCTGTAGATAAACATGTTTAGCACAACTGTTAGCACCATAAAATTTCCATACATAGTGGATATTTTACCAAGTACTTCCCTTGTAATAACTATCGACATAATTGAGCTAATTGTTACAAATATGGTTTCAGAATAAATGAAATCACACCTCATGAGAAACATTAAGTGACCCGAAAGAGTTAAAAGTAGATTTCTAGTCTTCTAGGAAACGTTTTCTAGAATAATCAAACCATTGCATTACACAGCGGTGCTAACAAAACAGTCAACCACATGTAAGGTCTAGTTACATTTCAATTATATGTTGGTTCAAAGGATAGCAAAGCACTAGGGAAGTAAATGCTTTTTTTCCTTTTCTCCTTTAAAATTGTTAGAAAGAACTTGGACACCCTTACCATATAGAAGTTGTACTCCCATCTCCAAAGTAATACTTACAGATCTAACTCTGCCACACATAGTCTAGAACTCCAATTTATCTAACCATATGTCAAGTAATAAAAAGAAGAAAGAAAAGAAGAAAACAATTAAGGTGTCTTCATGAGGGCAAGTTCTTCAAGAAAAATTTCCTTCTTGTTCAACAACCGACTTTCGGTCAAAATCAAACATACACTAGCTAATGGGAGACTCTTTTAGAAAAATATACAAGAACGTGATATGAATTAAAATGAGGAAAAAGAAAAGGAAAAAGAAGAAGAAGAAAACCAATGCATATACAGTTTAGCAAATGAGGTTGTAATATGAAATTGGGCACACATTCTTGCTTTCATTTGTAAGAAAACACCCTTTAAATTATATTCTGAGCACCTGTTTCACCTCTTTCTTCCCCAAATTCACTTCATTAAAGAGCAACTTTTTCAGGGAAAGAATTTGAAATGATTATATCTTGCTTCTAAGAAAATTAACATTTTTGTACAAATAAGATAGAAACCCAGATACAGGTTTTAAGAGGGCAGGAAGTGATTAATGCATAAGGAGTTAATACCAAGAAAAATCCCAAGTTCAGAGCAGTGTTTTTAAAGGCATGCCTTCGCGCGCGTCGGCGAGCGCGTCGGAGCGAGGTGGCAGGAAATCGCCCGAGGCGGTCAGCTGTTTCGCGAGGTGCACGTTTAGCGCGGGGAAGGGCGTAAGGAGCGTTGCAAGGCGTGGCCAGGCGAGACAGATCTGGACACTTCTGAACCGGAAGAAATTTTGCGAGTCTGCAAATTGGCTGCGACTCTGCGAGGAAGACGACTCACGTGTTTGTATTTTAGGTTTTTTTGTTATGAAACGACGTCGTTTAGATTGCAGTGTTTTAACTTTAAATGAAACGACGTCGTTTCGATTGCGTTTTAAAAAAAATTCTAACTGAAACGACGTCGTTTCACTTGGAGTGTTTTGAAAAAAATATGAAGCAAGTTTCTGTTTTTTTTTTCTTACCTTAGTTGTAACTAGCCCCTTGCCAATTGGTTTTCTTTTTTCTTTTTATTTTATTTTATTTTTATAATTGAAAAAAGATAACATAGGTAGTTATGTTCCATAAAAGTATGACCTATTATTTCATCAAAAAAAGTATGACCTATTATCTTATTTTGTTTTTATTTTAATTTTCTTTTAATATGAACAAAATGTGAATTTACCATATTATCCTAATTTAATTAATAATTTCAATTCTTAATGTTTGAATTAACCAAGGGCATTTTCTGGTATTTTGAATGTTTCACCATTCTCTATCTTTCGCTTTATATATATAGATAAACTTAAGGCAAGAAGAATTAATATCTTTCTTGCCTTTTCTAAATCCAGCTGGCTGTAGCTTTACTCTACTTACCTTTTTTTTTTTTTTTTTTTT
>NW_018922047.1:34688-57684 GCF_002207925.1 Prunus avium | reverse complement strand
ATGGAGGTAAAAGCTGGAGCACTTCGGATTTCCAGAGCTGTGGTAACATGCTGGATTGGTTGGATAGGCAATACTTGTCCAATGAAGCTCAAATTTGGATATGTTGTAGTTAACATCCATTGGAACAAGTTTCATGAAGATCTTCACCTCATCCGAGTACCAGAGCATGTTGATCCAAGGCCAAGAAGTTGACCTACGAAAATGAACAAAATCAGAATTTACAACCAATAATGCACTTTTAGCTCATTTTCATTCTAACCAAGGTAAAATCTAAGAAAACACAAAAAGGAAGTAAAAAGCTATAAAATGTCAAGAACTAACTCAAAATAATAGGTGAATAACATGAAAAATCATGTGTAAAAATGAACCGAACAAGCTCCAAACATGTGTTAGCCATAGCTCGATATTCAGCTTCTGCTGATGATCTAGAAACAATGGTTTGTTTCTTAGACTTCCATGAGATGGGAGAGTTTCCAAGAAATACACAATATCCAGTAATTGACCTTCTAGGGGCACGACAACCTCCCCAATTTGAATAACAAAAGGCTTTCAAGGCAAGATTGTTGGAGGCAGGAAAAAACAAACCTTGACCAAGAGTACCTTTGATGTATTTAATGATCCGTAAAGCGGCATCCCAATGAGGTTTGCGAGGCTGATGCACAAACTCACTCAATGTTCGAATAGAGTAAACTATATCAGGCCTCGTGACGGTAAGATAAATTAGTCTCCCAACTAATTTTTTGTATTTAGTTGGATCATTTAGCAACGCTCCATCTGTGGGAGTAAGCTTCAAATTTTGCTCTATAGGAAATTTGTCTGGACGTGCGCCTATAAGTCCCGAGTCTTGCAAAATATCTAGTGCATATTTTCTCTGAGACATGAAAATACCTTTCTTGGAACGGCAGAACTTAATGCCTAGAAAATATTTCAAATCTCGAGGTCTTTGATACGGAAGCGTTGGAGAAGAAACTTTTTGAGACGTTCCATTTCTTGAAGATCATTTCATGTGATAAGTATGTCGTCAACATAGATAAGCACTGCAGTAAATGAATTACCTTCGGCCTTGGAAAATAGTGAATAATTAGCCTTTGATTATTGATAACCAACCTTTTGCACACTATTTGAAAAGGTGAAAAACCAGTTTCTAGAGGCCTGTTTGAGTCCATAGAGAGATTTATTGAGCCAACATACAATGTTCTCCCCTTGTCGGTGAAGACTAGGAGGAGGCTCCATGTAAACCACTTTGTGTAAATCTTCGTGAAGGAAAGCATTTTGAACGTCCAATTGGTGGATGAACCAATTGCTGACAGCAGCAACAGTAATGAGACATCGGAGAGTGGTGAGTTTTGCTGTGGGGGAAAAGGTCTCTTGGTAATTAATGCCCTCAACCTGAGTGTAGCCCTTAGCAACTAGCCGAGCTTTGTATCGTTCAATGGTGCCATCATACTTGTATTCGATTTTGTAGACCCATTTGCATCCAATTGGTTTATTACCAACGGGTAAATGAACCATACTCCATGTGTTATTTTGCTGCAAGGCCTCTAATTTTGCATGCATGGCATGTCGCCAATTTGGATCATGGATAGCTTGTGCATATGAGGTGGGCTCGGTGGTACCTGTAATGTTAGCTAGAAAAGCACAATGGGCAAAAGAAAAGCGAGAGTAAGAAAGAAAATGAGAAAGGGGATATCGAGTACTTGAAGAATGAGGCGTCGAGGCAGAATGATTGACTTGGTTGGACATGTGGTAGTCGCTATGCCATGCCGGAGGGTGTTTGGGACAAAGGGACTGACGCGGAGGTGGTATAGATTGTGTGGCTTGAAGTGTGGGCTCGGAAGAGGATGAAGGGAGAGGAGTTGGGTTGACCAAGTGTGAGGGGACTTCAGAGGGTGCGGAAGAAGTGGATTGGGGGGACATGGGTGAATCGTGATGGGTTAACGAATGTATGTTGGGATTATTTGGTAGGGGAAGGGTGATGGAATTATCGAGTAAGGTAGGTAGGATATGATGATGTGGTGCTTGGAGTAACGGGTTGGCATGTGGGGTAAGGTTAACTGGTGGGTTAGACACATGGTTGTGTGTGTCAGGCACATGGGGGTGTAAGTTAGGTGAGTGCTTTGGTGAATTTGGCAAGTGGGTTGGCTGATTAATAGCGGGAAAGGGAAGTGAGGATGGCCCATTGTCAGTGATGTTAGGAAATGATGAGGGGAACACAAAATTGGAATTGGGTGGTGTAGAAATAGATGAGAAAGGGAAAATGATTTCACAAAATTTGACATCATGACTTACAAAAACCTTGTGGGTCTCCGAATGGTAAAGTTTGTAGCCTTTTTGACCAGTGGGGTATCCAACAACGATACAACATTTGACACGAGGATCAAATTTTTGAGTAAGATGAACAACAGTTGCATAACATAAACAACCAAAGACTTTCAGGTGATCAAAGGATGGTGGCCGGTTATATAACAACTCTTGGTGACTTGGTGGATAAAAGTGGTGATGGTAGGTGGTTAATTAGGTAGACAGCGGTTAAGACACATTCTCCCCAGAAAGAAAGAGGTAAGTGAGTTTGGAATAATAAGCCTCGTGCGACGGTGAGAATATGCCGATGTTTGCGTTCGGCAACTTCGTTTTGTTGTGGAGTGTAAACACATGTGCTTTGATATTCAATGCCATTAGTTTGAAAAAAATCTCTCATTGAAAAAAACTCAGACCCATTGTCAACTCTGATGGCTTTAATTTGGGCACAGAATTGAGTACGAGCAAAAACAACAAAAGATTTTAAAAGATGTTGAGTTTCAAACTTATGTTGCATCAAAAATACTCATGTGCATCTTGTGAAATCATCCACAATGGTAAGAAAGAAACGTGCCCCTGAATGTGTGGGAACTTTGTGTGGACCCCAAATATCACAATGTAACAAATCGAATGGAGCATGTGTTGATATAGAACTTAAAGGAAATGGAAGTCGTGTTTGTTGGCCATGGGACAAATACTGCAATTATGATCAAAAGAAATATTTTTTGAAGTTAGGAATGGAGTCACCAATTTGAGACGAGAAGACAACGGATGACCAAGTCGCATATGCCACAAACTGGTGGGGTGCGAAACTTGATTTGAGACAGGTGTTCTCTGTAATGGAGACATGTAGTAGAGACCACCACGTTGTTTACCCGAGCCAATTATCTTCCCCGTAGCCAAGTCCTGCAAGACACAGAAAGTGGGAAACAAAAGGACACAAGAGTTTAAAGAATTAGTGACTTTACTGGCAGACATGAGATTTAAGCGGAAAGAAGGAACACATAAAACTTTGTAAAACTTTGTCTAAGGTAATGTCTGAGTTGAAAGGTACTGTGCCAGTGGAAGTGATTGGGACTGTGGATCCATTGGGTAAATTAACAATGGGTATTGGGCAAGATTCTGTCTTAGTGAAAAGTGTAGAATCAGAAGTGTTGTGGTCAGTGGCTCCGCTATCCAAAATCCAAGGTTTAGTGAAGGCAGAATTAATTGAGACATCTGTAGAAGATGATAGACCTGAAGCATTTGCATAAGAATTGTTATTACCAAAGACATGGTTTGCATTCATTATAGATATGGCATGAGCAGGTTGTTGAAGCTCCTTTGCAGAAGGCCCATTTGATGGGTTCGGTTGAGAAGACTGTGAATTGGAGAACTGTGCCGACGCATGAAAGCTTTGAGACTGTTGGCCCCAATTGAGAGTCTGGGCCGGACGTGTAGAGACATTTGCTGCGTTGGCAGCATGTAAGAAGGCAGGCGCCTTGTGGTCTGCGCTGGAAGCATGCTTTGGTTGGTGACGCATTTGTTGGTGATGATGATCATAATGATGATGCATTTGCTGGTGATGCATTTGATGCTTAGTCAAATATGCATTTGAGGCCATGGAAATTTTTTGAGAATTGGGTTTTTGTCTTTTTTGGAAGTGTTTGATTGGACATGGTGTTTGAAAATTGAATTTTGTGTTTTATGGTAGCAGAAAATTTGTTTTGATTTGACATGGTGTTTTTGAGAAAAGAGGAATTAGGCACCAGGATGGTGCTTTGATACCATCTTAAGAAACCAGATTAGGGAGGATTGAAGGACAAATTGACTAGGGTTTGAATAATAGACATTTGGGTGAATGATTTTCTGATAATTCTCATTGTCAACAATACAAGGTATATATACAAATATAACATTCAATTACACCTATTTCTAAGGCTAGGAATTCGTGATCCACCTTTGGTGGGATTTGATCTAGACTAAATCAAGAAAGTAAATATTACAAAGATAATTCTTAACAATAGATGGTAGTCATCTAAAAAGAATAAATCATTAGCAACGGAGACAACTACCATAGAAGTAATTGAAAATAAACAAAATCTGAATACAAACAAAAAATAAACAAGATTAAAGATCTCAAACTTGCAAGGAAAAGAAAACCCTAATTAAAGCAACCACAATCACACAATCACACAATCTGCTATTAAGATCTGACCTCAAATCTAACTTGAGAGAGAGAGAGAGAGAGAGATAACAAAACCAGAAAAAGATGCAAAAATCGCAGAAAGAAAACAAAAAAGAACAAGAAGAGAGGGAGATGAATAGGTTTCATATAGAAAGTCAAAAGACATTCATGCTGCCATTAGCACGCGGCTGCTCTCCTTGGGAAGGATGAGTCTTTACTTTTGTATTTATTTTAGGGATATGATTTCCCCACTCCCCTTTTCTCCACTTACACTCCCTTTTGCTTTTTAATACTTTTTAATCAATTTTGTTCATTCTCTTTCCTATTCTACCCTTACCCTACATTAATTTCTTTTTACTTCACTTTTATATTAGTTCTCTTTCTTTATACTTAATTTTCCAACTTGAACTCCATTTTCAGTATTTTTTTCCTTTAATCGAGTAAGAAATTGAGTTGTTTTTTTTCCCCTTTTAATACTAAAAATTGAGTGTAAGTTAGAAAATTAAGTATAAAGAAAAAGAAATAATATAAAAGTGAAGTAAAAAAGAAATTAATGTAGGGTAAGGATAGAATAGGAAAGAGAAAGAACAAAATTTATTAAAAAGTATTAAAAAGCAAAAGGGAGTGTGAATGGAGAAAATGGGAGTGGGGAAATCAGCTCCCTTATTTTAAGTTTGCAATTATTTAGTGTTTTTTGGGTCATCATATATGGGCTATAAAAAATTTGTGTGCCGCTCTCAAATTTGGGCCCTGTGCCATCTCCTTGGTTGCCTTGGGGCAGGGTCGGCTTTGGTTGGAGAGATGCTCTAACTCAAATTAAAAAGTTGACCAAGGAGTTGTGAAACTAACCATTCAAAGAGCTTGGAAACTTCATACATAAATTAGGCGAGTTGGACATGGAGTGAACCCACACCCCTGAACACAAGTTCGAATCCTCCGCCATAAAGTAGTTTAGACTATCACTTGTTTTTTTCTTTTATAAAAAAAAAAAAAAAACTTTTAAAACTTATGTATGGGTATGGGATGGCAGAAATCCCCTTCGGGTCGAGTCCCCAGCCCTAACGGGGGGAGATTTTGAGGCAAAAAGGAGATCGGATACAGGAATCCCCAAATTTAAAAAATCCTCGTCGGATATGGGGCGGAGATGGTATTGGCATCCCCATCCCCGAACCTGACCCGATATATAAGCACTTAAATAATCAACATACTTAATACTTCCCATTCCAGTTATAAAAATAAAAATAAAAATAAAAATAGAACTAACCCTAACACTTATTGTGTGGCATTTGCTCTCACCCTCTCTCATTTTTGTTTCCTTCTTACATTGATGTATCTTCTCTGCTTATTCTTCTTGTCCACCTCCTATCTTCTTCTTCTTCTTCTTCTTCTTCTTCCTCCTCCTCCCCTTCTTCATATACACACATCTTTCTCTTAATATCATGTATCTTTTTTTTGCTCTGAATTTTTGTTGTTAGTAAATTTGATAAATAGAAACCCATTTCAACTATAAACATTGTTGATAAGTGGAAATGGATGCAAAGTTATAATTGGTATGATTTGATAAATTCTGGATTTTTTAGATGCCTTAGCTATTCAAGATCTGACCTGCAATTTTGTTTTGGTAACAAATAAGGCTAAGTCCAAGAGCTCTTCCATTTTGGCATGGAAGAATCGGGGATTTGGGGTGGGGATATCCCTCCGACGGGGATTCCCCAAAACCTCTTAAACGGGGATTGGGGAGGGGACATGGGCGGGGATGGAAAGCGGGGACAGGATTGGTATTGCAATACTCGGCTCCTACCCTGCTCGTTGCCATCCATAGGTATGAGGTAACCAGATTAAGTGCATATAAGAAATAATAATTTTAAGGACCAAGTTTTGTCCACTAGTCTTGCTTGGAGTTTGACGAATTATTTAAAGACACTATTATCATCAACTAGCCTTTGACCTAGACGTATTTGCCTCAACCTGGTTGGAAGTCTCATATTCTATAATTGGTTCTGAAAGCTTTTGCCATTGTGGAAAAGTTACTAGATTAAGCTCCCCTTTGCAGTGCTTGCAAATTTGTAAGTTAAGGGAGTGCGTCTGAGATGAGATCGGCCCAAAGGAAGCTTGAGGAATCACAGAAACAAACAAAAAAGACTGACTTAGAATAAGTGGCAGTATTCAAAGGAACAAGAACCACAACCAGCCGAAATTGTGGGCTAAGACTGTTCAACACAAGTCTCGTAAATATAATCATAACAAACCTCCAGTTGCATCCCATAATTGAAAAGCCACATATACATTATGAATATTTTTTTGCCAAACATTTTAACAATTAATCAGAGCAATTGATCAAATGAAATTGGTTTTATATATTTAATATTTGGATCTAGGCTCCTTTATTTTTTATTTTTTCAATGAAAAATGAGTGTATAATGACTATTTTGGAACGCCAATTAGCAGTTCAATAATTTTATATATTAATTTTATTTATTGCTTGCATTGATCAGCAGCCCCCTATGACTATATCATATATATAATGATGACTTGACTTGGTTGAACGAGCCTAGGTAAATAGAAGGCGATCGAATCATGTAATTTTAATGCTATAATGCATTGACTCACATTGCCAAAACTGAAAAATCAGTTAATTACTAGTATCCGTCATGCTTTGACTAACAAGTAGTGAACGCCAAATTTATGAGCCGTTTTCGACATATGCATCGATCAACTTGGAGTCAAATTGTTGAACAGTGATTAAAGAACGTTCATATATATAATTTGGTGTTGTGACTTTTCCATTTTTCTAGTTTCAATCATTTTCGTTTTGGCCACGGGTATATCCGTGACTTATATTGAGCTTTTATAGTAGTGTAAGTAGACTAAAGTGAAAAGAATAATAACAAGACTAACCAAACCATCAAGTCTTTCCTTTCGTTTTTCATTGTTATTCTTTTGCTTCAAATACAAACATACAATAAACTTTTGACAAATGACCAAATGCTATGAATAAGTTTCCTTCTTTTTCTTTTCCTTTTGTGGTTGCAAAAGAAACATAAACTTGCAAATGTGAAGTTAATAAATGTGGGGAAGTGGGGTTTATTTTTCTGTTTTTGAGAAGGAAAACATGTATATATGGAGATATGCTGGTTGAATGCGATATGCGTGTGGCCTCAACCAGTAACTAGTATATGTCTGTTAGAACATTTAAGGAAGGAGGACCTTAGGCTGACTCGACCTTTTTGACTAGGAATAATGTAGCTTCATAGGAAGTTTCGTGTGTTCTGCATGGAATCACTACACAAAACATTATCCACAGGGCTAGATCTACGTCCTCAGCTCAAATTCAATTGATTAATTCTTTGTGCATCTATTAGAAAATGTGCCCTTAACCCAAAAATGGGAACACCCTAATTTCATTCAAAAAAAATTAACCTGGAAAAAAGGGCAAGAATCAGTTTGCCTCTTAGATTTTAACCTATTGCTCAATAAAATAAGATTTTATGGCAATCAAACATATATGTAGTCAAATAATAATTAATGGCTTTCTATAATCTTTATTATTTTACTCATATCTAGTCTTTCTTTCAAAATGGACAATGTCTTTTTTTTTTTTTTTTTTCAGTACAAGGGATTGGGGAGGGGGGTTTATACAAATATTCATTGAGTGTATAGGGGTTTCGAACATTTGCCCACATGTGGAAGAGCTCAACCAACAACTGAGCTATACTCCATTGACCAAAATGGACAATGTCTTGTTATTTTTACTTTTTGATCCGATGTTACAGAGAGAGTTGATTGATAAGATTGCAGTGAAAAACTTATATTGTAGGTTTTAATTCTTATCATTTGAGCAGTCGGAGAGTTCAAATTAAGAGCAAAGTAAAACCTAAACGATGAATAGAAGTCAATTGATTGGTGTGTGATAATATAATGATCTTATATTTATTGTGATCGGTTAGGCTTACAGATTGATAACGTGCTATCCTGCACTAAAAAGAAAATCCAGTAGTAGAAGCCTTTGTAAGTTTAATAGAGATATTTTTAGGTTAATAAAAAAAATGATACAAGTCGGTTTAGTTTTTGGTTTTTTTTAAAATTTTTATATTGGTCTTGACTCGATTAAAAAAAGAAGCTTCAAATCAAAAGGGTCCCAATCCATTGCTCTTCAGCATTCCGTGTTCTTTTTAATTTTTGAGAGGTTCTGAGCATTTGGCCACAACTTTCTTCCCTTTTGGTTTAGGCATCTCTTACTAATCCCTTTTGGCCTTGGAAGGGATTAGGCATCTCTTATGTACAATCCAATTGCCCCCATCAGGAATAGACTTAGGATTTTAAACTTGACTGGGCTAAATTTAACTTACATATAAACATACTAGAAAATTCGACCGTATGATGTAATTTCATTGATAACAACAAATAATAATACACCTAATCAAGGGGGGACATAAACAATTTCTTCTACTTTTCTTTCTTTCTTTTTTTCCCACTGGTTGTGCATTCTTTTTTTTTTTTTTTCCCTATGTGTAGAGATGTGCAACTTTCATTTTCTCCATTTTATTCTCCAGTGCACTGCAAGGAATTCCTTAGGATGGTAGCTTATTCAATTGGCTAGGCTCACTAACGAAACTAGGAATTTTTTAGCGGAGGTGCAATTTTGGGCAGGATTTATTTATAAAAAACAAAAACAAAAAACGAGCGTGCTGTACAATAGGCAGTGGCAGCTTTTATTACTTCAATACGTAATAGTTAGGTTATTCTTGTAAAACTCTTTGTGGATTGAACATCTAAGGCTTTTTTACTTAGATTGACCTTAAGTCCCTTCATGCATTCATATCATACATGAAAAATTGTTTTATGTAAAAATATTGGCTAAGTATGAAAAATGGTTTTTCGGAATAATAATTTTCTCAAGATAATTTTTGGCGGCTTTTATTCCTTACACACAAAATAAGAAAACTTGATTTTATGGGATTTTAGTATGAAGCATACATTGACTTAATAAGCCATCATTTTTAGACTAAATCGTATTTTACACTAAAACCGATTTTTCATATTTTGATTTGTTGAGAATTTGATTTTCTAGTATTTTTATTTGAATCCAAATGGGGGGTACTTCATTATTTACATCGTAAACTTAAGTAAATGGAGTAATATAAAAATAAATGAAAGTAAAAGGACCAATACATTTACTTAAATATTGAAAATGGAAATAAAATAGCAATGTGCAGCAACACAGCAGATTGACTTTGTTTAGGCCTTTCGTCGAACATCGAGAGTGCACCTTCCAATATGTAGCACCTATAATGGTTTTTGCGCTTTTTATAGGTTCGCCACTGACTGGGCTATAATTTTTGTATGGGCTAAGGTAAAAAAATTTACCTGGACTAGCCCGGGTTAGCCATGCCTATGGTCCGTCCTTGGCCCCCATGAGACTTCACCATAAATATAAGCATGAAGACCACCAAGATTTAAAGACCAAACTACTCATACAACTCTCTCCCTCTCTAGATCTCTCCTTGGTCAAATATATAGCCGCATACTCTTACCACCACAAAACCAAAACTTCCTCCTTCCACACTCAATGGAATATTTGAATTATTATTAATTTCTTCATCATTTAATTCCATTTGATCAAGTTAGCTCTTCTTAATTCTTATCCCCTCTAGATCTATCAACTTCTGTTCCTGTTGATTCTTCTTCTTCTTCTTCTTCTTCTTCTCCACCAACTTTCACTTCTTTTTTTTTCATGGATGATATTGAAGTTCCTCAGTATTTCGTCTGCCCAATATCTCTCCAGATCATGCAAGACCCTGTGACGGCTATTACCGGCATCACATATGACCGGGACAGCATCGAGCACTGGCTTTTCCAGAGCAAGAACACCACATGCCCCGTCACCAAACAGCCTCTCCCAAGAGACTCAGAATTAACCCCTAACCACACCTTACGCCGCTTAATTCAGGCTTGGTGCACTGACAATGCGTCTCATGGCATTGATCGAATACCAACCCCGAAACCGCCTCTGGATAAGGCTCAAGTCCTTAAGCTCCTCAAGGACTTCTGGAACCCTAAGCTCCAACTGAAAATCATTCGAAAAATCGAGTTCCTCGCGACCGAAAGTGAAGGGAATAGGAAGTACTTGGTTGACGCTGGGGTGGCTAAGGCCGTCTTGTTGTTCATCGCAAACAGGTGTTATAAGGAGGGTCTGGTTGATGGCCTTGAAGAAGCCCTTAGCATACTTCACTTTGTCCAGATTTCATCTGAAGAACTGTGTCTTCTTTTCATGGAAAACGATCAGATTATCGATTCGTTGACGTGGGTTTTTGGTTGCAAATTGCAGAATCAAATCGCGGTGAGCACACATGCAGTCTTGGTACTAAAATCGATTATCCAAAAGGCAAACTCAAGTGTGCTAGAAACTCTGAACCCTGATTTCTTCAAGAAACTTGTTGGGGTTTTGAGAAACGGAGTTACGCAACAAGGGACAAACGCAGCTCTACATATCATGTTAGACGCTTGTCCATGGGAAAGAAACCGAATCAAGATGGTCGACGCTGGGGCGGTTTACGAGCTCATTGAGCTTGAGTTTGAAGCACCTGAAAAGAAAACCACAGAGCTCATTTTGGGAATATTGTTTCACATGTGTTCTTGTTTTGATGGGTGGGCTCAGTTTCTGAGCCACAAAGGAGGCATCTGTGTTGTGTCGAAGAGACTCTTGAGGGTTTCGCCGTCTGCAGACGACCGAGCCATTTTGATCTTTTCTTTGATCTGCAAGTACTCAGGAACCAACATGGTGCTTCAGGAAATGTTGGAGGTTGGAGCTGTGTCTAGGCTTTGCACTTTGCTCCAAATTGACTGCGCTCCATACTTGAAAGACAAAGCAAGGCAAATCCTGAGATCACATTATGAGGAGTGGAAGAAGTGTCCTTGTCTTGGTATTTCTCTCCATCCCAGATGATCAAATGCAACCGAGTGTTCATATTACTTGATCATATAAACATGGTTGATAAGTGGAAATAGATGCAAAGTTATAATTGCTATGATTTGATAAATTTTGGATTTTTAGATGCCTTAGCTATTCAAGATCAGACCTGCAATTTTGTTTTGGAAGAATCAAGGATTCAGGGCGGGGATGGGGATGGGGGATATCCCTCTACGGGGATTCCCCAAAACCTCTTAAACGGGGATGGGGGAGGGGACATGGGCAGGGATGGGAAGCGCGGATGGGATTGGTATTGCAATACTCGGCCCCTACCCCGCTCGTTGTTGTTAACAGTATTGTTGCTGAGGTGTACTGAATGAGCTGGAGTGGTCACGTGTCTTGTTGTATTCATAATTGACACAAATAAATGTGCAAACAACCAATTAAAAATACCCGCAAGTGCACGAATTATGAGGTATAGATTATGTAAGTACGGGGTCGATTCCACGAAGAACTATCGGCTTCCTACAAGTTCTAATTTGAGTACGTAAAGAACACTTATTTAACACAACACAAAAGCACAATACAAATTGGAAACTAAAAATGAGTAAAGAAAGGTAAAAGAAAAGAAACAAAACAAGAAACCAAAGAAAAACACAAACAGCACTTTCTATCACCCTTTTATCACCATTTGGACAGATTCGTTTCTCTGTTTTTCAACTTCGACCTCTGTCCAGTTTTTGACCTATAACTTTTCAACCGTTTATCCAAATTTCAAGTTCTTTATACGGTTGGATTCAGCACAGAAAAACAAAGAACACAACATAGACCAAAAGTCAAAAATAGTTACGGAAATAAACAGAATTTAAAGAAGAAAACACACAATGTTTCAAACACACACACACACACATTGGGGGAGGGGGAGGGGGGGGGGGTTTGTTGATTTGAGTGACCTATTTCTAATGCATGAAAGTAAATGAACTTTAAATTTAAATGAAAATGGCAGAGATGAATTATCAAAGTGGGAAAGTACAAAGTAACAAACCCTAGGGTTTCGGAATCCACCCTAAACAATCCTACTCAAGTTCGTGAATACTCAAGTGATGAACTCTAAACGTGTTGATGAAGATGATCGCAATCAAGACCGGGTTTAGTGGCTCAAAATGCATGATTCTCTCTAAAATAAGTAGAGTGTAGGGTTAGTGCTACAATACTCGTGCCCTCCCCATAACCGAACCTAGGTGTGATTAGTACTTCGATTCAATTATAAGGAAAACCCATTAAGTTCAAAGAGAATATGAACATCACAAGAATCCTAATAGCATGGTGTTTATATTAGGCATTCAAGAAACCAATTCACATGGATGGTTCTTACTTCATCCATTTGTTACTTAGGAAAATATGAAGAATTCACACAATCCCAACAACCACAAGAAGCATGCTTTCAAAGGTGATCAATCAAAGAAAAACATACATCAAGGATAGATTCTAAAAGTGAAATGGAATTCATCAACAATATCTAGAAATTCATACACTCAAGCATCAAAACAATAGAGTATTCATGTTTAGGGCTTCAACCTAAGCCCTAGCTATGGAGTTTAGTTGCTCATACTTAATTCAACTACAAATTCAAAACAAAACTAGAAAGAGTTTATAGAGTTTGGAAGTGATGAAAGCTTGAAGTCTTCAATGGTGGAAGTCTCCTCCCTTTTTCCTCTTCTAGCTCCAAAAAAACCTGCTCTCTTACTCTGCAAGTGCTCTGCAATTCCAATCCCCCGTTCCCTACAATCTGCCCAAGTCAATTGCCTAAAGGAAGATGCCTTCTCTATGCTCTCATCTCTCTTCTCCTTTCCAACTCACCGTTGTCTCCTTGTCTCCTTGCAAATGATGAAGTTTTGTTTTAAAGTATATTCCAAGGCTCATTTGACTCAGGAAATCCCACTTCAAAGGTAATTCATTGTTACCAAATGGTTTGGTAACAAGTAGAAATGAGGTGACACCAAGTGAAAGTAAAACTGGCCCAAAACAGATTTCCAGTGCCAGCATCAATTGTTGGATCAGTTGGATAGGCTATACTTGTCCAATGGAGCTCAAATTTGGATATGTTGTAGTCAACATCCATTGGAACAAGTTTTATGAAGATCTTCATCTCATCCGAGCACCGGGGTATGTTGATCCAAGGCCAGGAAGTTGACCTACGAAAATGAACAAAATCAGAATTTATAACAAATAATGCACTTTTAGCTCATTTTCAATCTAACCAAGGTAAAACTCATGAAAACACAAAAAGGAAGTAAAAAGCTATAAAATGTCAAGAACTAACTCAAAGTAATAGGTGAATAACATGATAAATCATGTGTAAAAATGAACCGAACATGTCTATCAGGTGAATGTTAGTTAGATTACTTAGAGGAGAAGAAAGTTAGTAATTAGTTATATAAAGATGAGCTTAGGGTCTACTTAAGCTAAGAAGCATTGTAACATATTTGAGAAAACAGAAATATACAGAGCTCTTTCCTTTCTCTCTCTCTTTTACTTTCTCTGTCTAAGTTCAAACCCTAGATTCCATTTGCTATGGTTAACAGTTGCCATCCTTAGGTACGAGGTAACCAGATTAAGTGCATATAAGAAATAATAATTTTTGGGACCAAGTTTTGGCCACTAGTCATGCTTCAAGTTTGACGAATTAATTAAAGACACTATTATCATCAACTAGCCTTTGATCTAGACGTATTGCCTCAACCTGGTTGGAAGTCTCATATTCGATAATTGGTTCTGAAAGCTTTTGCCATTGTGGAATAGTACTAGATTAAGCTCCCCTTTGTAGTGCTTCCAAATTTGTAAGTTAAGGTAGTGCGACTGAGATGAGATCGTCCCAAAGGAAGCTTTGAGGAATCACAGAAACAAACAAAAAAGACTGACTTAGAATAAGTGGCAACATTCAAGGGACAAGAACCGTAACCAGCCGAAATTGTGGGCTAAGACTGTTCAACACAAGTCTCGTAAATATAATCATAACAAACCTCCAGTTGCATCCCATAATTGAAAAGCCACATATACATTATGAATATTTTTTTGCCAAACATTTTAACAATTAATTAGAGCAATTGATCAAATGAAATCATATTGGTTTTATATATTTAATATTTGGATCTAGACTCCTTCATTTGTTATTTTTTCAACCAAAAATGAGTGTATAATGATTATTTTGAAATGCCGATTAGCAGTTCAATAATTTTATATATTAATTTTATTTATTGCTTGCATTGATCAGCAGCCCCCTATGACTATATCATATATATAATGATGACTTGACTTGGTTGAACGAGGCTAGGTAAATAGAAGGCGATCGAATCGTGTAATTTTAATGCTATAATGCATTGACTCACCTTGCCAAATCTGAAAAATCAGTTTATTACTAGTATTCGTCATGCTTTGACTAACAAGTAGTGAACGCCACATTTATGAACAGTGACATATGCATCGATCAACTTGGAGTCAAATTGTTGAATAGTGATTAAAGAACGTTCATATATATATATATATATATTTAATTCGGTCTTGTTTGGCTTTTCCATTTTTCTATTTTCAATCATTTTCTTTTCGGATACGGCCACGGGTGTATCCATGACTTATATTGAACTTTTCTAGTAGTGTAAGTAGACCAAAGTGAAAAGAATAATAACAAGAATAACCAAACCATCAAGTCTTTCCTTTCGTTTTTCACTACTTTTTTTCATTGTCATTCTTTTGCTTCAAACACAAACCATAAACTTTTGACAAATGACCAAATGCTATGAATAAGTTTCCTTCTTTTTCTTTTCCGTTTCCATTTGTGGTTGCAAAGAAACATAAACTTGTAAATGTGAAGTTAATAAATGTGGGGAAGTGGGGTTTATTTTTCTGTCTTTGAGAGTACAAATTTGCAAGGAAAACATGTATATATAGAAATATGGTTGAATGTGATATGCGTGTGGCCTCAACCAGTAGCTAGTATATGTGTGTTGGAACATTTAAGGAAGGAGGACCTGAGGCTGACTCGACCTTTTTGACTCTGAATAAATGTAGCTTCATAGGAAGTTTCGTGTGTTTGGAATCACTGCACGACAAAACATTATCCACATGGCTAGAAAATGTATATCTATTAGAAAATGTGCCCTTTACCCAAAAATGGAAACACCCTAATTTCATTCAAAAAAATTAACCTGGAAAAAAGGGCAAGATTCAGTTTACCCTCTTAGATTTTAACCTATTGCTTAATAAAATAAAGATTTTTTTGGCAATCAAACATATATGTAGTCAAATAATAATTTATTTTATGAAGTGTAAACCACTAGCGATCCTCTTTGAAACGATCTTCAAAATGGCTCTCTATAATCTTTATTATTTTACTCATATCTAGTCTTTCTTTTAAAATGGACAATGTCTTTTTTTTAGTACAAGTGATTGGGGGAGGGGGGGTTTATACAAATATTCATTGAGGGCACAGGGGTTTTGAACGTCTACCCACATGAATAAAGGTGGAAAAGCTAAATCAACAACTGAGCTATACTCAGCTAACCAAAATGGACAATGTCTTTGTTATTGGTATTTTTACTTTTTGATCCGATATTACTGATGGAGTTGATTGATAAGATTGCAGTGAAAAACTTATATTGTATGTTTTAATTCTTATCATTTGAGCAGTTGGAAAGTTCAAATTAAGGAGTCAATCAATTGGTTTGTGATAATATAATGATCTTATATATATTGTGATCGGTTAGGCTTACAGATTGATGAACGTGCTATCCTGCAGTAAAAAGAAAATCCAGTAGTAGAAGCCTTTGTAAGTTTAATAGAGAGAGGTTAATAAAAAAATGATACAAGTCGGTTTAGTTTTTGGTTCCTTTTTTTTATTTTTATTGGCCTTGACTCGATTAAAAAAAGAAGCTTCAAATCAAAAGGGTCCCAATCCCTTGCTCTTCAGCATTCCGTGTTCTTTTTAATTTTTGAGAGGCTCTGGCCACAACTTTCTTCCCTTTTGACCACTCAACGCTGGCCTTGGAATGGATTAGGCATCTCTTACTGGTACAATCCAATTGCCCCCATGAGACTTCACCATAAATATAAGCATGAAGACCACCAAGATTTAAAGACCAAACTACTCATACAACTCTCTCCCTCTCTAGATCTCTCCTTGGTCAAATATATAGCCGCATACTCTTACCACCACAAAACCAAAACTTCCTCCTTCCACACTCAATGGAATATTTGAATTATTAATTTCTTCATCATTTAATCCCGTTTGATCAAGCTAGCTCTTCTTAATTCTTATCCCCTCTAGATCTATCAACTTCTGTTCTTGTTAATTCTTCATCTTCTTCTCCACCAACTTACACATTTTTTTTTCATGGATGATATTGAAGTTCCTCAGTATTTCGTCTGCCCAATATCTCTTCAGATCATGCAAGACCCTGTGACGGCCATTACCGGCATCACATATGACCGGTACAGCATCGAGCACTGGCTTTTCCAGAGCAAGAACACCACATGCCCCGTCACTAAACAGCCTCTCCCAAGAGACTCAGAATTAACTCCTAACCACACCTTACGCCGCTTAATTCAGGCTTGGTGCACTGACAATGCGTCTCATGGCATTGATCGAATACCAACCCCGAAACCGCCTCTGGATAAGGCTCAAGTCCTTAAGCTCCTCAAGGACTTCTGGAACCCTAAGCTCCAACTGAAAATCATTCGAAAAATCGAGTTCCTCGCGACCGAAAGTGAAGGGAATAGGAAGTACTTGGTTGACGCTGGGGTGGCTAAGGCCGTCTTGTTGTTCATCGCAAACAGGTGTTATAAGGAGGGTCTGGTTGATGGCCTTGAAGAAGCCCTTAGCATACTTCACTTTGTTCGGATTTCATCCGAAGAACTAAGTCTTCTTTTCATGGAAAACGATCAGATTATCGATTCGTTGACGTGGGTTTTTGGTTGCAAATTGCAGAATCAAATCGCGGTGAGCACACATGCAGTCTTGGTACTAAAATCGATGATCCAAAAGGCACACTCAAGTGTGCTAGAAACTCTGAACCCTGATTTCTTCAAGAAACTTGTTGGGGTTTTGAGAAACGGAATTACGCAACAAGGGACAAACGCAGCTCTACATATCATGTTAGACGCTTGTCCATGGGGAAGAAACCGAGTCAAGATGGTCGACGCCGGGGCGGTTTACGAGCTCATTGAGCTTGAGTTTGAAGCACCTGAAAAGAAAACCACAGAGCTCATTTTGGGAATATTGTTTCACTTGTGTTCTTGTGCTGATGGGAGGGCTCAGTTTCTGAGCCACAAAGGAGGCATCTTTGTTGTGTCGAAGAAACTCTTGAGGGTTTCACCGTCTGCAGACGACCGAGCCATTTTGATCCTTTCTTTGATCTGCAAGTACTCAGGAACCAACATAGTGCTTCAGGAAATGTTGGAGGTTGGAGCTGTGTCTAGGCTTTGCACTTTGCTCCAAGCTGACTGCGCTCCATACTTGAAAGACAAAGCAAGCAAAATCCTGAGATCACATTCTGAGGAGTGGAAGAACTGTCCTTGTCTTGGTAATTCTTTCCATCCCAGATGATCAAATGCAACCGAGTGTTCATATTACTTTGATCATGTAACTATTATATTATCTATATATAAAATGAAATTGTTGAACAAAGAAATTAAAAAAGAAAGAAAGAGCATGCAATCTGTACTTAGATTAATTTTTGCAATAATTTGTACTTCTTATGAGAATCTTGGCAATAACTTATAATATTGTTGTTTAAGGGCAAATTACCTTGATCCATCTTCTCTTTTTTGGAACTCTTTTTGACTCATTGTTTTTATAGAAAATTTGGCATAAGTCCAATTATGAGGAGAGATTTTGGATGCAATCCACACAGAAATTGTTGTTGATCCAAGTCCTTTGACTTTTGTGCCACATAAGAGATTACATGCCTATTTCAATTTATTGATATTTACGGGGGGGTTTATACAAATATTCATTGAGGGCACAGGGGTTTTGAACGTCTACCCACATGAATAAAGGTGGAAAAGCTAAATCAACAACTGAGCTATACTCAGCTAACCAAAATGGACAATGTCTTTGTTATTGGTATTTTTACTTTTTGATCCGATATTACTGATGGAGTTGATTGATAAGATTGCAGTGAAAAACTTATATTGTATGTTTTAATTCTTATCATTTGAGCAGTTGGAAAGTTCAAATTAAGGAGTCAATCAATTGGTTTGTGATAATATAATGATCTTATATATATTGTGATCGGTTAGGCTTACAGATTGATGAACGTGCTATCCTGCAGTAAAAAGAAAATCCAGTAGTAGAAGCCTTTGTAAGTTTAATAGAGAGAGGTTAATAAAAAAATGATACAAGTCGGTTTAGTTTTTGGTTCCTTTTTTTTATTTTTATTGGCCTTGACTCGATTAAAAAAAGAAGCTTCAAATCAAAAGGGTCCCAATCCCTTGCTCTTCAGCATTCCGTGTTCTTTTTAATTTTTGAGAGGCTCTGGCCACAACTTTCTTCCCTTTTGACCACTCAACGCTGGCCTTGGAATGGATTAGGCATCTCTTACTGGTACAATCCAATTGCCCCCATGAGACTTCACCATAAATATAAGCATGAAGACCACCAAGATTTAAAGACCAAACTACTCATACAACTCTCTCCCTCTCTAGATCTCTCCTTGGTCAAATATATAGCCGCATACTCTTACCACCACAAAACCAAAACTTCCTCCTTCCACACTCAATGGAATATTTGAATTATTAATTTCTTCATCATTTAATCCCGTTTGATCAAGCTAGCTCTTCTTAATTCTTATCCCCTCTAGATCTATCAACTTCTGTTCTTGTTAATTCTTCATCTTCTTCTCCACCAACTTACACATTTTTTTTTCATGGATGATATTGAAGTTCCTCAGTATTTCGTCTGCCCAATATCTCTTCAGATCATGCAAGACCCTGTGACGGCCATTACCGGCATCACATATGACCGGTACAGCATCGAGCACTGGCTTTTCCAGAGCAAGAACACCACATGCCCCGTCACCAAACAGCCTCTCCCAAGAGACTCAGAATTAACCCCTAACCACACCTTACGCCGCTTAATTCAGGCTTGGTGCACTGACAATGCGTCTCATGGCATTGATCGAATACCAACCCCGAAACCGCCTCTGGATAAGGCTCAAGTCCTTAAGCTCCTCAAGGACTTCTGGAACCCTAAGCTCCAACTGAAAATCATTCGAAAAATCGAGTTCCTCGCGACCGAAAGTGAAGGGAATAGGAAGTACTTGGTTGACGCTGGGGTAGCTAAGGCCATCTTGTTGTTCATCGCAAACAGGTGTTATAAGGAAGGTCTGGTTGATGGCCTTGAAGAAGCCCTTAGCATACTTCACTTTGTTCGGATTTCATCCGAAGAACTAAGTCTTCTTTTCATGGAAAACGATCAGATTATCGATTCGTTGACGTGGGTTTTTGGTTGCAAATTGCAGAATCAAATCGCGGTGAGCACACATGCAGTCTTGGTACTAAAATCGATTATCCAAAAGGCAAACTCAAGTGTGCTAGAAACTCTGAACCCTGATTTCTTCAAGAAACTTGTTGGGGTTTTGAGAAACGGAGTTACGCAACAAGGGACAAACGCAGCTCTACATATCATGTTAGACGCTTGTCCATGGGAAAGAAACCGAATCAAGATGGTCGACGCTGGGGCGGTTTACGAGCTCATTGAGCTTGAGTTTGAAGCACCTGAAAAGAAAACCACAGAGCTCATTTTGGGAATATTGTTTCACTTGTGTTCTTGTGCTGATGGGAGGGCTCAGTTTCTGAGCCACAAAGGAGGCATCTTTGTTGTGTCGAAGAAACTCTTGAGGGTTTCACCGTCTGCAGACGACCGAGCCATTTTGATCCTTTCTTTGATCTGCAAGTACTCAGGAACCAACATAGTGCTTCAGGAAATGTTGGAGGTTGGAGCTGTGTCTAGGCTTTGCACTTTGCTCCAAATTGACTGCGCTCCATACTTGAAAGACAAAGCAAGGCAAATCCTGAGATCACATTATGAGGAGTGGAAGAAGTGTCCTTGTCTTGGTATTTCTCTCCATCCCAGATGATCAAATGCAACCGAGTGTTCATATTACTTGATCATATAAACATGGTTGATAAGTGGAAATAGATGCAAAGTTATAATTGCTATGATTTGATAAATTTTGGATTTTTAGATGCCTTAGCTATTCAAGATCAGACCTGCAATTTTGTTTTGGAAGAATCAAGGATTCAGGGCGGGGATGGGGATGGGGGATATCCCTCTACGGGGATTCCCCAAAACCTCTTAAACGGGGATGGGGGAGGGGACATGGGCAGGGATGGGAAGCGCGGATGGGATTGGTATTGCAATACTCGGCCCCTACCCCGCTCGTTGTTGTTAACAGTATTGTTGCTGAGGTGTACTGAATGAGCTGGAGTGGTCACGTGTCTTGTTGTATTCATAATTGACACAAATAAATGTGCAAACAACCAATTAAAAATACCCGCAAGTGCACGAATTATGAGGTATAGATTATGTAAGTACGGGGTCGATTCCACGAAGAACTATCGGCTTCCTACAAGTTCTAATTTGAGTACGTAAAGAACACTTATTTAACACAACACAAAAGCACAATACAAATTGGAAACTAAAAATGAGTAAAGAAAGGTAAAAGAAAAGAAACAAAACAAGAAACCAAAGAAAAACACAAACAGCACTTTCTATCACCCTTTTATCACCATTTGGACAGATTCGTTTCTCTGTTTTTCAACTTCGACCTCTGTCCAGTTTTTGACCTATAACTTTTCAACCGTTTATCCAAATTTCAAGTTCTTTATACGGTTGGATTCAGCACAGAAAAACAAAGAACACAACACAGACCAAAAGTCAAAAATAGTTACGGAAATAAACAGAATTTAACGACATCAAAATTTGTAATAAGAGTTCATAAAAACTTCATACCTTAACAATAGGTAAGGTACCTATGCATACACCTCGTATGCAGTATGCAAGTAATTAAACCCATAAATTACCTCTGGTCTAGGTAATTAAATCCACAAATTACCTCTAGTCTAGGTAGTTATACCCTCTAACCCAGCTAATTGAAGTCATATAATATCTTGGTATGTTTCTTTAAACTCAACTCAGATAAAAATCTATGGAAGACATGTACGTATGTATATAAATATGAACCTCCAGAAAAAATTGCTTAAGAAAACTCAAGAGTCAAATATATAGCCGCATACTCTTACCACCACAAAACCAAAACTTCCTCCTTCCACACTCAATGGAATATTTGAATTATTAATTTCTTCATCATTTAATCCCGTTTGATCAAGCTAGCTCTTCTTAATTCTTATCCCCTCTAGATCTATCAACTTCTGTTCTTGTTAATTCTTCATCTTCTTCTCCACCAACTTACACATTTTTTTTTCATGGATGATATTGAAGTTCCTCAGTATTTCGTCTGCCCAATATCTCTTCAGATCATGCAAGACCCTGTGACGGCCATTACCGGCATCACATATGACCGGTACAGCATCGAGCACTGGCTTTTCCAGAGCAAGAACACCACATGCCCCGTCACTAAACAGCCTCTCCCAAGAGACTCAGAATTAACTCCTAACCACACCTTACGCCGCTTAATTCAGGCTTGGTGCACTGACAATGCGTCTCATGGCATTGATCGAATACCAACCCCGAAACCGCCTCTGGATAAGGCTCAAGTCCTTAAGCTCCTCAAGGACTTCTGGAACCCTAAGCTCCAACTGAAAATCATTCGAAAAATCGAGTTCCTCGCGACCGAAAGTGAAGGGAATAGGAAGTACTTGGTTGACGCTGGGGTAGCTAAGGCCATCTTGTTGTTCATCGCAAACAGGTGTTATAAGGAAGGTCTGGTTGATGGCCTTGAAGAAGCCCTTAGCATACTTCACTTTGTCCAGATTTCATCTGAAGAACTGTGTCTTCTTTTCATGGAAAACGATCAGATTATCGATTCGTTGACGTGGGTTTTTGGTTGCAAATTGCAGAATCAAATCGCGGTGAGCACACATGCAGTCTTGGTACTAAAATCGATGATCCAAAAGGCACACTCAAGTGTGCTAGAAACTCTGAACCCTGATTTCTTCAAGAAACTTGTTGGGGTTTTGAGAAACGGAATTACGCAACAAGGGACAAACGCAGCTCTACATATCATGTTAGACGCTTGTCCATGGGAAAGAAACCGAATCAAGATGGTCGACGCTGGGGCGGTTTACGAGCTCATTGAGCTTGAGTTTGAAGCACCTGAAAAGAAAACCACAGAGCTCATTTTGGGAATATTGTTTCACATGTGTTCTTGTTTTGATGGGTGGGCTCAGTTTCTGAGCCACAAAGGAGGCATCTGTGTTGTGTCGAAGAGACTCTTGAGGGTTTCGCCGTCTGCAGACGACCGAGCCATTTTGATCTTTTCTTTGATCTGCAAGTACTCAGGAACCAACATAGTGCTTCAGGAAATGTTGGAGGTTGGAGCTGTGTCTAGGCTTTGCACTTTGCTCCAAATTGACTGCGCTCCATACTTGAAAGACAAAGCAAG
>NW_018922047.1:0-33669 GCF_002207925.1 Prunus avium | reverse complement strand
TAAGGCAGGTACATATATACCTGTATGTATTAACATTATTTACCTGTATGTCAGGTACATAATTTAATGTGGGTGCTTGTCTGATCGATTTGTATAATATGTGAGTCTTTACTTTTTATTGATTAAATTGTATTTTATCCATATATTAGGAATATTATCAAGGGTCTGCCCAATATCTCTTCAGATCATGCAAGACCCTGTGACGGCCATTACCGGCATCACATATGACCGGTACAGCATCGAGCACTGGCTTTTCCAGAGCAAGAACACCACATGCCCCGTCACTAAACAGCCTCTCCCAAGAGACTCAGAATTAACTCCTAACCACACCTTACGCCGCTTAATTCAGGCTTGGTGCACTGACAATGCGTCTCATGGCATTGATCGAATACCAACCCCGAAACCGCCTCTGGATAAGGCTCAAGTCCTTAAGCTCCTCAAGGACTTCTGGAACCCTAAGCTCCAACTGAAAATCATTCGAAAAATCGAGTTCCTCGCGACCGAAAGTGAAGGGAATAGGAAGTACTTGGTTGACGCTGGGGTAGCTAAGGCCATCTTGTTGTTCATCGCAAACAGGTGTTATAAGGAAGGTCTGGTTGATGGCCTTGAAGAAGCCCTTAGCATACTTCACTTTGTTCGGATTTCATCCGAAGAACTAAGTCTTCTTTTCATGGAAAACGATCAGATTATCGATTCGTTGACGTGGGTTTTTGGTTGCAAATTGCAGAATCAAATCGCGGTGAGCACACATGCAGTCTTGGTACTAAAATCGATGATCCAAAAGGCACACTCAAGTGTGCTAGAAACTCTGAACCCTGATTTCTTCAAGAAACTTGTTGGGGTTTTGAGAAACGGAATTACGCAACAAGGGACAAACGCAGCTCTACATATCATGTTAGACGCTTGTCCATGGGGAAGAAACCGAGTCAAGATGGTCGACGCCGGGGCGGTTTACGAGCTCATTGAGCTTGAGTTTGAAGCACCTGAAAAGAAAACCACAGAGCTCATTTTGGGAATATTGTTTCACATGTGTTCTTGTTTTGATGGGTGGGCTCAGTTTCTGAGCCACAAAGGAGGCATCTGTGTTGTGTCGAAGAGACTTGAATTCCTAAAACTGGTAAGTTATTGATTTGTAGGATATTAATTATCATATTTGATTTGAATTTAATTGCAAATCTATTTATTGAATTCTGAAATTTTCCCAAGGTATACCGACATCAAAATTTGTAATAAGAGTTCATAAAAACTTCATACCTTAACAATAGGTAAGGTACCTATGCATACACCTCGTATGCAGTATGCAAGTAATTAAACCCATAAATTACCTCTGGTCTAGGTAATTAAATCCACAAATTACCTCTAGTCTAGGTAGTTATACCCTCTAACCCAGCTAATTGAACTCATATAATATCTTGGTATGGACCTTTAAACTCAACTGAGATAAAAATCCATACAAAATTTCTTTGGAAAGAAAAAAAAAACACTATTACATGGAAGACATGTACATATGTATATAAATATGAACCTCCAGAAAAAATTGCTTAAGAAAACTCAAGAAAAAAAACACTTACCTGTAAGGCAGGTACATATATACCTGTATGTATTAACATTATTTACCTGTATGTCAGGTACATAATTTAATGTGGGTGCTTGTCTGATCGATTTGTATAATATGTGAGTCTTTACTTTTTATTGATTAAATTGTATTTTATCCATATATTAGGAATATTATCAAGGGAAAAAAATTCAAAATTCAAAATTTGGAATTCAATTTCAAGGAAATAATGCATTAAATTTAAATTTTCAATGTGTTTTCCTTATTTACCTTAAAGGGTAAAATCGACACAACAAAAAAGTAATAAATGTCAAAGGACCTACATCTAAAACCAAAAACATGAGGACTAGACCCAATGACAGCTAATCGTTTTGGACCTAGATCTAAGAACCCCTTGTTTTTAAACCCACTTGCCCTATATCAAGAATGTACCCAATCGTGGACCTTATATTTTCACAATTTGAATCACAATCGTGGACCTTACATTATTTTCCTAGGATTCATATATGGGAGGCCTTGAAATCAAAGAATTTAGTTAATAACATATAGTTTAAATTATTTGATTATCCTAATACTATTACATATGCGAATATGTAAAGTTGAACTATCACTAGATCAAGAGTTAGTGGGTAAAGAAAGATATTACTTGTACAATAAAATCATCCTCTACTCCAATGTGCATTTTTTTATGTGTAGCATATCGGTATTGAGAGTGAAAAAAAAAAAAGTGTAGCATATCAGTATTGAGAGTGAAAAAATAAACACATTTTTTTTAGTTTTATAATCATTTAAATGAGTTTTTAAAATAGTGATTAGGATCTCGTACGGAGTCACCACTTTGGCCAACACTTTACCCCTTACGGGCCGACCCGGTGTGAGTGGGGATTAGTCTGGGTTGTGGTTAAGGCTTAAAGGTGCCACCCATAGTTGGGGCCCATCCAGGACCACCTCAGGGTTTAGACAAAAAAAAATAGTGATTAGGACTTTTTGAAACGATTTATGCATTTTATAAATTTGTTTCAAAACTATAACTCCATAAGAACTATAAACTTTCGAAGAACATGACTCTTGACCGGCATTTCTCTTCACAACAGAAGATGACTCAAGTTTAGATCCTCCTCCCTTAGTGATAACATATGGCATGATTATAGCTCAAGTAATTAAGAACATTTATGTATTCATTTTCCTCCCATTATTGTTTGTATGAAAAACACTTCTCTAAAAAATTTAATGTATTAAGGAGATTTAGCATCTGTAATTTCTTAAACCTCTCAAAGGTTCTTTTTGCAATTTACTAAAGAACCATCATACATTCATACAATTGAAGGGCCTAATTATTAGTGGTCATATTAGAGGTCGTAAATTCAAATATAAAAATATCTAAATGGTGTAGTTCATTAAAAAATTGGTATATTTATTTGTAAGAATGTTGTTGAGGTTTCCAAATCATGGATAGCACATTTGAATCAACGGTTGACTCAATTAAAGAAATTGCTTTGTCTAGAAGCCTAGCTAGTAATATTTCTCTTCCCAGCGTTGAAAGATGTTCCCAGTTGGATGAAGAAAAAAAAAAAAAAAACTTGGAACTTTCGCAAACCTTTTGATAGGCTCTTTTTCGGGCCAGAGGCCTTTTGATGATCTCTTTTTTGGGCCTTGGCCATTTTGATTACATGCTTTGTTTAAAAAGTCTAGATTTCTGCAACTACCAAAAAACTAAAATTTATGAGAATGCTGCTAACAGCAAGAGTTGAAAGATCAGCAAGGATTTTTTTGTCTTTTAAAAAAAATAATCTGAACAATCAAAGGTTCTACAAGCAGAAGAACACAGGGTACTACAAGGTGTTATCTGTTTGACGAAGAGGATACAACAAACTGTTGATTTTGTCCAGTTCTAGAGATTTGTTGTTTTAAAGAGAAGAAATGAGACTAAATAAATTATTAAAAAGAAAAGAATTTGGTCCAGTTCTTGCACCATTATTTTATGATTTGTTTGCGCAGTCAATGATTTTCTCATTTCAGGTTATGATTTGTTTGATTTTGTCCATTCCAGGGTATAAAAGTCGAATAATTTATTAGTTGTTGATTAGATATATAATTTGACTAATTAAAACCTTTCACTGTTATGCTTTGACCATTAATGTAGTATATTAATCTGGATTGTGAGACTTACCAGTTATTGGCTCTTGCATCATAATTATAACCACTTTTGAATGTTCAAAGTAGCAGCTTCATTCAAAGTGAATTTTGATGGGCTGCACGTGAAAATACAATGGCATGGTTTTCATGAGGCCATCCTAGATGCACTTCTTTTCTCCAATTTTTTTAAATGTTCTTTTGTATGTCATATTGATTGTTACTGAGTAATAAAGATTTTTTCTTTCGAAAAAAAAGGTGTTGTTACTTTTGATCCTCTGAGTAGTTTTTTTTTTTTTTATGCGATGTTATTGTGAATATTTATACATGCTCAAATTATCATGGTTTTTTTTTATAGAAAAGATAGTATGTCATTAAATCCAAAGGAAACATTACATTGTTAGAATTAGCATGTTAACAGTGGTTTCGTTAAAACATTCTTAGAGAAAACCCTGGGGTAGGATAGAGTACCACCCGTGCGATTGACTAAACAGAAGAGTCAAATAACTTATACGAAACTGACCAAGCCCACGAGAAATTTCCGAGATAGCCGCAGATAATTGCACGCGGAGTAGAAGATCCAAACTATAGAGAAGAGACCTCATGAGACGACTGAAAGTAACAAGAAGAAAACCAGAGATCGTCTACAAATTCGAAGATACTACTGCACAAACCCTAACGGCTGCCGCAGGACCAAGAAGTAAACCCTAGACGTTTTTACTCTCCTCGCAGGTAGCAAGAGAGCGACCCATTACCAAATTGCTTAAAGAATTCTCAAATTATCAAGTTAACAGTTATGTTTTACGAGACACTGGATAAAAAAACAAAAGACTGTATTTGGGGTATGACAAATTAAACGGGGCGCAAAGATCCTAACTCATAAGCACAATATCAGAAGCATTATATAAGGTCAAAACCAAATATAATTTAGTTTTTTTTTATACCTTTGTTTTCATTGGAGTCTATTATTATTATTATTATTATTATTATTATTGAAGAATTGTAAGTTACACAAGATGCATAACTTTCATTCATCTGGAAAGTCAACTGAATACCAGCCAAAGAGGATTTCAATGCATGCATGCATGCATGCCTTAAATGTCACGTCCAATGGAGAAACTACAGTCACGGCGGTGGTGGGCTGTAGCCTGTACCCCAGGAAAGCTTTGAAGAAAAAAGTATTACTTTTATCTATATGGCCCACCAAGTTTGCTGCCTTTTACTTTGATCCAATTCTTCAATTAAACTGACCGAATCATGCAATTGCTTAGCAGCCTTGGTTTTGTTTTTTCCCCTTCGAAGCATGCACCCTTTCGTTTTGTTTTTTTTTATAGGCAAAGTCAATAATCGTTTTTTCCCCCAAAATAAAAAGGAAAAGCTTCTTAATATTGTACTCAATAGGAACCCTTACAAGTCGTTTAACCCATAATTACAGCACAAGAGGGAAGATGCTTTTAAAAACGGAACAGTAACCTAATTATATTCTTCTTGTGTTCACAACTAATATGTGAAACTTAATTATTTATATTTCTTCACTTTGCATTCGTCTTATTCGGTTGATGCCAAAAAAGAAGAAACTTGAATAAGTACACTTTCAATTATATTGTTGAACACGTTAATTCTTGATAATGTGTATTTTTTTGTTACATTTAATATGTATTTGTCTTATAAAATTTATTGAAAATTAGTCAATGGAAAAAAAGAAAAAGATCATTAGAGTTTAAGCTAAAAAATTTAGCTTGCCCACCCATTGAAAATTCATGATTCCGCCCTTAATCACGTCGTAAAAAGTCAACAAATGCTAACATGCAAAATATTACACCAATAGATGGAATTGAACAGAAGAAGATTCAAGATTTGGGGTCATGTATATGCAATTTCTTTTATTACTTTCATCAAAATGGCTCTATCCCGGACATATACAAAATTTTCTTATTTTTCCTATCTCATCCACAAGTACAACTAAATCATCATCAATTAGTCAATTAGAGGCAGAAACCAAGATAATGACCCCCTCTTCAATCCAATACAAAGATGCGTACAATCACATCATCAGGGGCAGCCAGCCAGAGCCAGACATCATATTAGTTGCGGGTAATGAGGTATTCAAAACACTGACTTTTCGTAATTTGGACAATGAATAGAATACGTCCTAAGACATGCAACCAGCAAATACACCAATCAAAGTCGGCGATGATTGTTTGAAATTCAAAGTCGCCTCCCATGTGATACATAATTACCCACTTACTCTTCAGTCGATGATGTACTGATACATCATACATCTAGCTACCTTATACGACCCGCTCACGTGTAGCGCTGGCAATAGCTTATAAGGTTGACTTTTGAATATATTCAAACTCCTCTCTTGGCTGAAAAATGATAACTTGCTTCACGGAAAATAGTTGGTAGAAAATTATAGCCAAATGTACTTTTCATTTCTTCATGTACTCATGGGTTGGAGGGCCATATACTAAAATTATTAACAAGCTTTCTATTACTATTTACCCAAAATAACATGAGGTATGAATAGGAGTTTAGGCCATCTCCAGGGGCCATATGCTATATGTAGCCCTTAAAATATGCAAAATTCATCTCTAGTCATGAGCTAAAAGAAAATTGGCCAAATATTGAGGGATACATTCATCCCTTTAGCCCTCCAATCACGCCACATTTAGCCCAGCTGTAGCCTAGGCCAAAAAAATTTGTAGGCCCAGCGTATGTGCTGTCTAAGAAGAGAAAGTATCATGTGTGCACAGGGAACATCTCATGCAAATGCAATTCAAAGGTTGATATTAAAGGCGCAATGACGTCAACGCACCGTTATTTTTTTTTTTCTTTTAACCTTTTAAATGTATTTAAATTCATTTTTTTTATATATATATAAAAAATTTGAAACGTTAACTTTTTTCTTTCTCTTTTTACGTTTTAAATGTATATAATTTTTTTTAAATAAACAAGTTGAGAGGTCATAACCTTTTGAAACTTTTTTTTTTCAAAATTGTTGTTGTTTAAATAGTAGTTTAATTTATTTAAACAATAAATAGTAGTGGAATGTATGAGTGTTGCATTGTAGTTTTTCCCAAAATAATAAAATATGGAAAGCCCTAAAATATAGCCGTGCATGAAAAAATTTAGTCTTACACTATTCTTTAAAAAAGTAATATTTTGGAGGGCTAAAATTATAGCTCTGGATTACATTTATTCCTATAACTAGAGATGACATTTTTTAAAAAAAATGGGGGGAGGGGGGCGGGGGAAAAGAGAGTAACGTAGGGCATGTATGACCGTTGAGCTTCACAGATAAGCCCAAAATAAATTGGCAATGAGTACGTATGCCAACTCTTTATAAAACAAATATTTATAACTTTTCTAATATGAGATATTTCTTCACTTCCTCATAATAATAACGAATTTATGCGTCAAAATAAAATGCTAACAAGACGTGACGGTGTTACAACTCGTGCCGAAAAATTCCTCAACAAGTGGCCATATGGAGTGTGGATAAAGTTAACACGGCTCTTGGCGGTCAGCAAACATGCGATGTGCGCCCACATCCATACAGGACCACAAGAATGAATATGAAAAGTTTGAAAACGCCTCTCATTCTCAGCCTCTCAAAGGCCATTTATGGTTGTGGATGGATAAGCCCCTGAGACTTTGAGTTGAGAAGAGTTGAGTTGTGGATGGCGGCCCTAACGCTGCGGGCACACGTTTGCCACTGCATAATAATATTAATTCTACTTTTATTTCCACTTACCAAAAGTAGTAGTGGTATTTGGGCACGTGAGAGAAAAAAATCATATGTGACAATCTTTTGAATAGGAGTGTGAGTTTGTGTGTCGTGTACAAGAGGTTTGAACACATAATCATTCCAATAAGCAAACCACGTACGTGCGTGTCGTGTGCGTGTTGTATTTTGGTCTGATCATGTTGGACAAGATTCGAAAATTGAAATCCATACTATGTTTGGGAATTCTTGCTGCAACAAATGTAGCCATGCGAATATTCTTGCCACATTTTTATCACACAACTGGATATAAAAACCTCTTGCGTCATTAGCTGGCGTTCGTATATACATAATATTTCATATTTTTAATAGGATATTGGTTTTTCATAAGAGTACGGCGTTAGAAAATGTCATTGTTACAGTATTCCAATATAAAAATACACAAACACAGCTATAAAAAAAAAAAAAAAAAAACCTAAATCAAACTTTAAAAAGTGTATTCAATTAATACACAAGTCAACTAGGAGGTATCTTTCATCAATAGTTTTTTTTTTAGGGGTTAGGCAATTAAAGGAGATGCGCTATCCACACCACACATATGATCTGCTAGTCTTGCCGATGAACTAATACTCCACACCACACATATGGTCTACAACCTCTTTCTCATAAAATTAGTCGCATGCATGACTAGTATGTGAGGGGTTGAATTTGAATGTGAGAGAGAGAGAGAGAGAGAGAGAGAGTTTTAGAGAAATTATATATAACTGGTGTAAGCAAGAATATATCATAAAACTCATTATCAAAACTATTATTGTTAACATTTGATTATATCTCAACCAATGATAAAACTCATTATCTGAATGATTATTGTTTAAGTTTTGATTATATCTTAATAATCATAAAACTCATTATCAGAGTTTTTATTATTAAGATTTGCACTCCTGGGCCACATTCTCACACAAGATTTCACAAAAGAAATGTTAAATTTCAGAGAGACGGACAAGCGGTTCACTACTAACAACAACGTTGTCCCTAACTTAACCACCTACAAAGCATGGTAGGTGTGGGGTTTTATTACAAAAAGCCTCAATGCTATTAGGAGTGTAATCACTCATTATATGTTGTATTTTATTTAGTCAAGTTTATAATGTTGGACTTTATATTCGTCAACACACCCCCTCACGTGGGATCAACACATAGTGGGCCACATGTGGAGACAAGTACACATCGAAGTCAAACATTCAAGCTCAACACGTGAACATCACGTATTGGATAAAGAGTAAGGGTAAACATTCAAGTCCAACATGTGAACACTATATATTGGGTAAGGGATAATGGTAAATGCCCAGTACTTCTGGCCCAGTCAATTAACCACTTTGATATGATACCATATTAAATTTCAAAGATACTGACCAACGGCCCACTATTTAGCAACACCGATTTTGTCTCCAAATTAACCACATACACAAAACCCAGTAGGTGGGAGGGTTTATCACAAAAGCCTCAGTGCTTTTATGAGTGTAACCACTAATTATATGTTGTATTTTATTGAGTCAAGTTTTCGATGTGAGACTTTATATTCTTCAACAAGAAAAAGAGTGGGTTTCAATGGTCGTTCAGGTGACAATTTTTCAATCATGATTGGTCGCAATGTTAACCATGTTATGTAGATCGGCTCTTTCTAAATCCAATTGTATCAATAGTGAAGGATGGTGAGGTACAATGGTGAAGGTCATGGATCACCTGAAGTGTGTGAGAATATAAAGTGAAGGGTTGTCCCATATTGAAAATTTAAGAAACCTAACATAAACTTATAAAAAATTGAACTACTCCCTTCATTGTTAATTTATTTTGGTGTGTGAAATCTCAGAGTTCATTCATGCTATCATAAGAGAGAGAGAGAGAGAGAGAGAGTTTTAGAGAAATTATATATAACTGGTGTAAGCAAGAATATATCATAAAACTCATTATCAAAACTATTATTGTTAACATTTGATTATATCTCAACCAATAATAAAACTCATTATCTGAATGATTATTGTTTAAGTTTTGATTATATCTTAATAATCATAAAACTCATTATCATAGTTTTTATTATTAAGATTTGCACTCCTGGGCCACATTCTCACACAAGATTTCACATAAGAAATGTTAAATTTCAGAGAGACGGACAAGCGGTTCACTACTAACAACAACGTTGTCCCTAACTTAACCACCTACAAAGCATGGTAGGTGTGGGGTTTTATTACAAAAAGCCTCAATGCTATTAGGAGTGTAATCACTCATTATATGTTGTATTTTATTTAGTCAAGTTTATAATGTTGGACTTTATATTCGTCAACACACCCCCTCACGTGGGATCAACACATAGTGGGCCACATGTGGAGACAAGTACACATCGAAGTCAAACATTCAAGCTCAACACGTGAACATCACGTATTGGATAAAGAGTAAGGGTAAACATTCAAGTCCAACATGTGAACACTATATATTGGGTAAGGGATAATGGTAAATGCCCAGTACTTCTGGCCCAGTCAATTAACCACTTTGATATGATACCATATTAAATTTCAAAGATACTGACCAACGGCCCACTATTTAGCAACACCGATTTTGTCTCCAAATTAACCACATACACAAAACCCAGTAGGTGGGAGGGTTTATCACAAAAGCCTCAGTGCTTTTATGAGTGTAACCACTAATTATATGTTGTATTTTATTGAGTCAAGTTTTCGATGTGAGACTTTATATTCTTCAACAAGAAAAAGAGTGGGTTTCAATGGTCGTTCAGGTGACAATTTTTCAATCATGATTGGTCGCAATGTTAACCATGTTATGTAGATCGGCTCTTTCTAAATCCAATTGTATCAATAGTGAAGGATGGTGAGGTACAATGGTGAAGGTCATGGATCACCTGAAGTGTGTGAGAATATAAAGTGAAGGGTTGTCCCATATTGAAAATTTAAGAAACCTAACATAAACTTATAAAAAATTGAACTACTCCCTTCATTGTTAATTTATTTTGGTGTGTGAAATCTCAGAGTTCATTCATGCTATCATAGCACTTTGTCTAGTAAGTGACCTCTTTTTTTTTTTCTTTTTTTTTTTCTTCCTATTGTTTGGTAATAAAATTATGATCCACAATAAGTTTATTCTCTTTTACCCCTTGTTGTATCGCTAAAGATATAAATTTTTTTATTTTTATAAAAAGAATCTAGCCGTTATTGGTTACTTGGTTAATTTGTAGTTTTTACCATCTCTAGTAATGAGTGCAAATCATAGTGAATGAAACCAACCGGTCCCTTTAGTAACTTTCATAATGAAGCACAATACTTTAGTAACTTTCAATCAGATAATTTGGTTGACTTACACAAAATTATTCACCTCTCTCTCTCTCTCTCTCTCTCTCTCTCATGAGCCAGATCAACGTACTTCACATGCAAATCAAACGGCCCATATTTCCTCCACGTGCCATAAGACCCAAGAGAGACAATTGTGTTGGTCAAAACAAATGGGATGTGTGGGCAGCGGCAACAACCCAAATGGCCAAGTAAACCAACGGAGTGAGAGGGCATTACCAAATAGCCCCCACACCCATCACCTTTTGTCGGCAAGCAGAATTTAAATTGGCACGAGCCATAAAGAAAAAAGGGGAAAATTATTATGTCGTGTTTTTCTTTTTCTGCATAGAGAAAGTCAAAGGGGGGGTTTGGAAATTCCTAATGCATCTTTGCCCAAAATTTTGTATTTATTTGCATGTGCATTTCACCTTGTGCACTTTAATTTAGCCCCTGAACCCCACCATCCCATCCATACTTAATGACTTGGTAAAATTCATCAAACTTGAGCCTTTCAATAACTTGGAAAAGTCTTCATCTTCATCTTCATCTTCCTCTCTCTCTCTACTCTCTCTCTACTCTCTCTCAAC
This sequence comes from Prunus avium, assembly GCF_002207925.1. The sequence goes on along the minus strand of NW_018922047.1, from coordinate 22,326 downwards.
GCTCATATTTCCCGTGTTTTGACTTTCTCATTTTGAAAATCTCTCACTTTCCTCCCCATCTCCACATATATATAAATAAAAACTCAACCCCTTTCTCATAACCTCATAAACTTATTCAAACCATTTCACAACTATATCAAACACCTTCATCATCAAATCAATCATCAAACACTCTACACACAAAACCTCCTCTAATTCTTTTGATCCCTGTTCATAATCCTAAGTAAAACCTTCTTAGTTTTGATTTCCACCAGTTTTTTCTCTTCTGTGTTTTCGCTCTTTTTCCATCAAATGGATCAAGAAATTGATGTTCCTTCATTTTTCATCTGCCCCATTTCTCTAGAAATCATGAAAGACCCCGTCACAATTACAACCGGGATAACCTACGACCGGGAGAGCATCGAGAAATGGCTATTCTTGAGCAAGAACAACACCTGCCCCGTCACCAAACAAGTGGTTTCGGACTCTGACATCACCCCAAACCATACTCTCCGCCGGCTGCTCCAAGCTTGGTGCACCATGAACGCTTCTCACGGCATCGAGCGGATCCCTACTCCGAAGCCACCTGTCAGCAAAACCCAGATCGCCAAGCTCTTCAGAGAAGCCAAAAAGTCTCCACAGTGCTTGTCGAATTGCCTTAGAGAGATCCGGTCCATGGCGTCCCACAGTGAAGCCAACAAGAGAAGCATCGAAGCTGCCGGCGCAAGCGAGTTCTTGTCTTCCATGATCATCAACAACGTCAAAAACAACAACAATGTTGAAAGCGAAGAAGCTTTGAGCATCCTCTACAACCTCAATCTCAGCGAAGACGCACTCAAAACACTTGTAGGCAAAGAAGGGGAATTTATCGAGGCCCTGATCAAGCTCATGCAACGTGGAAGCTACGAGTCTCGAGCTTATGCAGTGATGTTATTCAGATCAATGTTCGAGGTGGCTGACGACCCCATGAAGATGATAAACATAAGACCTGAATTCTTCATCGAAGTCGTTCAGGTCTTGAATAATCAGATCTCACAGCAGGCCTCAAAAGCCACATTGCAGCTGCTCATCAAGCTCTGCCCTTGGGGACGAAACCGAATCAAGGCAGTCGAAGCCGGGGCGGTTAATGTCTTGATCGAGCTTCTCCTTGATACATCTGCAGACAGGAGGACCTTGGAAATGACACTGATGGTTCTTGACATGATATGCGCCTGCGCAGAAGGCCGTGCAGACCTGCTGAACCACGGGGCAGGCCTCGCGGTAATTTCGAAGAAGATAATGAGAGTTTCGAAGGTGGGGAGCGAGAGGGCTGTGAGGATTTTGTTCTCCATTTGCAAGTTCTCGGCGACCCCGAGTGTTTTGCTGGAGATGATGCAACTGGGTGTTGTGGCAAAGCTGTGCTTGGTGCTTCAAGTGGACAGTGGGAGCAAGACCAAGGAGAAGGCCAGAGAGATCTTGAAATTGCATGCAAGGACATGGAAGAACTCTACTTGTATACCAAGCAGTTTGGTTTCTTCTTATCCTTCATAGAGATTGAGAAAGAAGTGTGGCTTTCTTTATATATTTTCAGTAATTTTCCATTTTTGTGTACATAATTGGATGGTTGGTTATGATAAAAATATATATACAGATTAACGGGCAAGTCCCTTAAATGTTTGATCACATTCGTATGGATTTTGTTCTGGTTCTTGCCACTCTTAATTATTATCTATGGCCTCCTTGCACATTTCTATTTTGGTTCATGGTCTAATTGGTCCTTCTGAAGTTAATTGCTCGATATATATTTGGACTGAGATTACATATATTTTCCAGATCATTTCAATGTTCTGGAAATTCTTCGTTTCGAATTTGAATTGGTTATGAGAAATCGAAATCTTTTGCTTTCTTTTTAATTTTTAATTTTAGCAGTTTCTGGGTCACCTTGTTCATGCAAATTGATTGAGAACTGGTCCAGCACCAGCACCAGCACCTACTAGCTATAGACCTAGACTTTCTTCCTCAAAAAAGCCAGCCAGCCAGCCACAGAAAATAGTCATATCTTCCTTGCAAGTGTGTTATACAATTTAATTTGCCCAACTTTGTGGACCGAATTCTATACTGTGTACTTTCTATATTCCTGCAATTATACCTAATACGGATAAACAATGGGATTATTAATTCTTTTTAGGTACAGGGTACAGCTTTCCTTTTTAGCAAAACAAGTACAACATTTTGTATTTGACTTTGCATTATAATTAAACAGAACAATATTAATTTAATCTATAGAATTCCTAACATTATATATTATATTGCTGATTCGTGTACACGTATATATTCATATTTATTATATTATAAAATATTACATTCATAGTTTATCTATGTTATAACACGCGATTCGATTATTATACAATAATATCTCACACATCATCTCGGTCAAGAGTGCAATAATAATGCTCGCCATAATGTTTTTAATATCATCAAAATGTGGACAGTGGCATGATGTGATGTATGTACAAAATCCAGAAGGGCCTATTACCTTCTAGTATATAAAAGAGAAGAGAAAGGAAACTTCCTCCTCCATCTAGTAAAATCAAATTGCGGCTGGGACCTTACCGCAGCACATGGTGTGTGCGGCGCCATTAAAGAAATTTCCCATGAAACTGACTACATAAGATCAGATTGAATTATATCGACAAACACAAAAGCAAAAGTGTTACGAATTTTATGCCCAAAAAAGCAAACATGTGGTGCTATGTGAGATTCAACTCTCAAGAAAATGAACACCACCACCACCCCTCCCCTAGTCAACTCATAATTTCATCATAAATCCCTGCCAATCCTGAGCCTCCACATGTAGGGTACAGATTTCACAACCTGGCTCTGTATCGTCAGATGATATCTGATCCAAAGTTAGCCCGACATTTTTAATGTGATATCATGAATATGATGGGCAACCATGCTGTCTCCTCCATATCGTCTTTTTTTTCAAATTGGATAATCCAATTTTCACGTCGTACACCAAGATCATATATGATCGATTACGTGGTAGATGAGCAACCTGTAAATTAATCTAACGTAAGGCATGAAAACTAATATAATAATAAGTGACATGCATTTGATTTTGACTAGGTGGTGTTTTTAATTTTCTCTATTGATTTATTTTTCGTACATATATTTATTATACGTATTATATTATGCTATTAGACTATTAATTGAGGAGCTTTGCTATGATTAATTACCCAAATAAATATCAACCATTCATTTTTTGTGGATCTTGAACAATAGCGAGCCGTCAATTTGTACATATAAAAAATTAGGTCACGTAGTATTTATCTGTCCACCCGAATTAAACATAGAGAGTATCGACATATGTGGTCATTATACTTCCACCAGCATCACCACAACAAGTGGATTTTGAGTTTCTTGCGGTCTGTTTGGTTACATCTCTTAATAGTATTTGTGGCAATGACCGGGTTATAGAGCTAGGGGGTTTGCAGCATTTTGTATTCATAACGTCCAGTTTTTTAATTGGTAATTAACTTGATAATGTAATTAATAAGATAGATTTGGTATTAAGGGACCACTAATCTTTTTATTATTGATCAATATATATGATTTGATCAAACTTTGCAGGCACTTTATACTAGATGTTTGTCGGCTGGAAGATGATTTGTGGAAGTTAGTTATATATATCTTGGATCATGGGCGTTTCTGGGATCATGTGTTGCACTAAATTTCATGTATATCCCCCCAAAATCTCTAACCTAAACCTTGCCAACCTCCACTAATTACACTCATCAATAATAAAATAGATTATTCAGGGACTTGTTCCAAGAGATTTTCAAACCTGGGCTATGCATGGTTTTCAGCCACACCAGATGTGCGTCCAATGAATTTGACAGTTTTTCCGGCAGCCGCCTCCTACCGGGACGTTCCTGAGGGACCCACCCTTGGTCCAGTACCTCCTACAGCCCTTGCAGAAGTACCTTGGTTGAGTTAAGCTATAGTTGTTGTAGTAACAAAATTTGGTGTTGGAACAACCACACCGGGGACAATTTGGAGTTATCTGATGGTGATCATCGTTTGGCTTCCATCCTGCTCTCTCCATCACCAATTGTGACCCAAGTCCGCATAGGCTTCATCAAAATCTCCCACACACCCTACTCTCTCTCTTGCAGAGTTGGGCAGAGAAAGAGAGAGAATGCTCAGTGGGGCTGCATATGTAAATGTGATAGTACTTTCAATACACTTATATGGGATAGAGTATAATTAAGAAAGAAGTGTATAGTACACCACCCCGTGCACATTGCATTCTAGCAGAAACCGGCAGAGGCGCCACTTGGACTCTATCAATCTTCACAGTCCTTGATCTTGACCAAATATATTAATAATTAATTTTCATTATTATAGGGTGTTGACACTAATTTTCCTCCTTGGGGATTGAATGAGTGGTTAAGCAGCTTCATGGTAGTGGTTTTAGACCTCAAGAAATCTCAACTGCCAAATCTCTAAGCAGAAAGACCAAGAAAATGAAAGAGCTCCGGGAGAGAATTTCTATGGTTAATTTATGTTAAATGAATGGTCTATATATAAGCCTACTTAAGCTTGATTAACAGAAGCTTCTACGAGACTAATTAATAGAAGCTTCGAGCTTTATAGAAGAAGCTTCCATGGATTTGGAAAAAGAAAATATACCCTAGAGTAGGAAACTGGCTACAAAATCCTCTCTGCGACTGTCTGTGAGAGAGAGAGAAGTACCTCAATCTTTAGTGTGTTCTCTACTCACTAAATCCAGAAGGGCAGTTGGGGTTTTGAATGAAATACACGAATTTCGTACCGCCTTGTAAATGGAATTAACAAAAATTACAAAGGACAAATAAGTAATAGCTAGGAGCATAATTATAGATACTATTACATGGTGATTCTCAATTTCCAATCTATTCGATCTATGCATATGTAACTAATTATATTCATAGTATATGAAAGCAAGATGACAAATTAAGAAAAGAACATCAATGTTGTCATCATGTCCTGGAGAAATTTTCATTACAAGGCAAATCAAATGGGCTCCAACAACTACCAATTAAGAGGTTTGGATCATGAGCTTCTGGCCCTCCTCCTAGTAGTGGTGTAGCAGCAGCTTGCATAGGACGACTTGTATGAGCCATTATTTGAGAAGTAGACCACAATGCCTCCTCTTGGCCTACTGGCAATATTGGTGGCAACCCAAAATCACTTGCATCTTGAATTTGATGATGATGCTTCTCATGATGATGAATTAATGGGTCCAATCCACCAAAGTACATGAGATCATTGGTGCTACAATTTTCAGTGTGGCATCCAAGTGACCCAACAAGACCATTTTGATGATCTTCCATTAATTGAATGCTACTAATAGTGTTCCCTCCTGAGCTTGCATTGTTCATGTTCAATGCCATGCTTGAAAAATCTAGAGCAGCCGGATCGAATTCGCTAGGTAATTCTGGCAGCTGATGATCAGATCCAGTGCTATTCGAATCGTCTGGCTTTTGGTTCAAGAAATTTGCATAAACAAGTGCAAGATCAATACTTGAACCATCTTGACTTACTGAGGAGCTTGTGGAATCACCCAATGAGTTGTTCATAATTACATTGGTGCCATAAGAATTGTGAACAGCACTCCCATAACTACCCAAATTAGTAGCACTCTTACTAGATTGATGAACATGACCTTCTGGGGCTGTGGCAGTGGTGGATAGCCTTAAGGACTTGGACCCTCTTCTGTTTTTCCGGCAGCCGCCTCCTACCGGGACGTTCCTGAGAGACCCACCCTTGGTCCAGTACCTCCTACAGCCCTTGCAGAAGTACCTTGGTTGAGTTAAGCTATAGTTGTTGTAGTAACAAAATTTGGTGTTGGAACAACCACACCGGGGACAATTTGGAGTTATCTGATGGTGATCATCGTTTGGCTTCCATCCTGCTCTCTCCATCACCAATTGTGACCCAAGTCCGCATAGGCTTCATCAAAATCTCCCACACACCCTACTCTCTCTCTTGCAGAGTTGGGCAGAGAAAGAGAGAGAATGCTCAGTGGGGCTGCATATGTAAATGTGATAGTACTTTCAATACACTTATATGGGATAGAGTATAATTAAGAAAGAAGTGTATAGTACACCACCCCGTGCACATTGCATTCTAGCAGTGATCAGTGTGTTGAAATACTCTCTCACATCGATAATGTAAAGGTGTGATTTTACCAAATATAATTATTGTCTTCCGTTTTACTCCGATCAATTGATTTGAATTAGATACTCTAAGTCTATTAAAATATTGTTGCAGTTTCAATAAGAGATCAAGTCACGCCACACATGATGTTGTGTGTTGAGAGTTTTTCCCACATTAGAAATAAGAAGTCTTCTTTCATCTTTACCGATTACTAGTTTGTTTTAAGTACCGGAGTCATTTCTCTTTACTTACATATTAATATCACATATACAAAAATAATTCATTAAACACACGCATACAAGAAAAAGAAAAGTTTATACATACGTATCAAACAGTAACTTGCTTTGAGTTGGCATCTGATTGTATTGTAGAGTAGGGATGAAGTTTTTGTGATGGAAATGTTGACTGTTGATGCAGCCCGTACGTGCACATGAGGTTTTGGTGGCGTTAAGGACGTTAGGGTATATGATTGTGTGTCACAGCCCCGTAGGCTGATAGAGGGTGTCGGTGTTGGCCACACGTAGCACAAGGATATTGGTGCGATTTTCATGACTTGTGAGGGCGAAGCAGGACGCAAAAACCTCGGAATAGTCATTACTAATTTCAGGATCCTTTCAGGAGCAGACAGCCTCCGTTGATTATTAAATAATTAATTGTACCATTCAATTAAATAATTAACTGAAGTGCTTGGTTGGTAATGTCCTGCATTTACCCATGCAATGCAAGTAGAACTAAAACCCCTCCTCGTTAAATGGGCATTCAAATTCCTCATGAACTATGGCAGCCTGTACGATCGAGACCTGTTGGTCTATTTTCAAGTTTTGTTCGTCATTTTTTTTGTTTATGATTTTTGGGCTCATCTTTGTAAGGAGGAAAATCCGTGGATTCACTCTTTTATGTCTTTTATCTCTTTTATGCGAGAGAATCATGTTTGTCAAGATTCTCTAAGGGCGATGTACGCTACAATGGGGATGTAGCCTACATTTCTACCCTCTCCGATCCTGTTCCAATCATGCGATGATCGACGATCTTCCAACAATCGAAACTATTACCGACTGCGTAGACAAACCTATGTTCTGACTAACGTTTAATTATTACATTGTTAATCAAATGGCTAAGCAGTTTTTGTAGGAACTGATCCTTGAAGGATGATCACGAAAATGAAGAGCTAGCAACCCTCATATTTTGTATCCCTGGCATCTGTTCTCAAGGCCTAGAATTTCTTATAGTAGGAATGTCTCTTGGGCGGTGGGTGGTTAACTTATACATACAATTAAACTTGGAGAGGATCTCTTGGATCATGGGCTTCTTGGATCCTGGGCTTGAGAGTTTTATATTAGTCGTCCTAGATAGAAGACGATCATGCAGAAAAACACATGATGAAAAGACAATTTGGAAGGAAACCAATACAAGTTTGTCAGGCATTTTGGTGACTGCGAAAAGCAAAACACACAGCGCCAAATACTTATATTGGTTTAAAATAAATACGCTATTGAGAAATTGAGAAAAAGAAAATACAAAGGAGACATGAGGCACATAATGAGGAAGAAAAGGAGGCATTATAGAATAAATACACCTTCGACCTACAGATCAAACACATTTGCAGCTAATTAGCGCGGCCAGAAATTACATTAACAGAAAGCAATATTAACACTTTTTTTTACAATTCAATATTACACTATAAAGATGGAAAGAATATTAATATACACATTTTAGAGTACATTATCAATACAAAATTTCAGGGGACAAAAGGTTAAACTCCTGCAAACATATGCATTGGGGATGCAAGACTTCGATTATCAATTTATAGGTCCAAGTCATTCCGTCATAGCTGGCCCAACTTCTCCTGTTAAATCACAAAATCCAGTGGGTTAGAATAGCAGCCTCCGAGATTAAATCAGAAATGTTTCTAAACCTTGCAACAAGGCCAGTTCTTTGAAGAACTAGCAGGCTGCAACGCGTAAAAGAACATATACCTGAAGCATCTGCATTAACTTTGGATGCTGCTCCAAAAGCTGACAAAGTTTATCTCGGTCACTCAATAAAGACTGCCATGAAAGGAAAACAAATAATTAGAATGGACCAAGGCCATACCAATCAAATACATCTGAAAGCTTTTGGCAGAAAGAACAAGGGTCAAGATGGCGGAGCTTCTCCAAAAACATCTTTCATAGAAGTTTTTCTTGAAAGGTCTATTTGAAGAAGCTCCAAAATTGATGTTTTCCACTGATGCATTTTTGCATCTTAGATGGGCAGAGGGGGTCTTTTAAAATTGAAAGTCAAATTCGAAAATCATAAAATGTCTTTTCGCTCTGCAAAGGATCCTAAGTAACAAATACCTGAATAGCTTCTGGAGACTTGAAGTATTCATGTAATGACATTCCCGGATCTTGTTGCTGTTGGGATGAAGCATCCCCTGATTGATGCATTGCTTGCAGTTGAGAATGGTCAACTTGCTGTTGCTGCTGTACATGAACAAACTCTTGTTGTTGGGATTGATAGTAGGCATGCATAGGTGAAACCTGTGGCTGTTGCAGAATCTGCAGTGGATGCATTTGAACTTGGCTCTGCAAAGATACACCTTGTTCCAACTGTTGTGAAGCTTGTAAAGGTGGCCTAAGATGTTGGGGTGGTTGCGGAGGGCGTGGAAGCTGTGGGGGTTGCAGTGGCTGCAACTGAGCAAGGGAATGAATTGCCTGAGGAATAGATAGATTCTGCAAAATACTTGCATTGTCGCCTTGCAGTTGAGTTGGTATGCTTCCATAAAGACTCATAGAATTAGAACCTGGCCTGAAAACCATGTGTGGCACTAAGGAAGGTGGCGAATAGGTATTTACTCTGGCCCCTGAAGCAGAAAGACCACCTAACCGAGCATCATTTGAGAGTGCAGTAGAGCTCTGAGGAAGTTCAGTTGCTCCCACACTTGTCTGGTTATATACTGAAGACTGCGAAATAGTTCTATTGGACGTTAAATTATATGGACTAGAAGAAAATGGGGGTGGTGTAGGAGGAAGTGGTGGTGGTGGCCTGGCGGCCCCATTGGGAGAAGAGCCAGAATTTCTTGAAGATGTAGAACCATTATTGAACGCAGAAAGATAATCTGAACGAATCTGCAATGACAAACAATCAAGAGATTACATAATTGCAGATAAACCAACAAGAGACAGCTGAATGAGAAATGTGAAGAAAATTGCTTATAAAACTTACCTGGAAGGCTGTTGGAAGCTGCTGCTGTACATCAGTCAGAGAGTTCACAAAAGGGGATGATTGACTTGGAACTGACTCAGATGTCTGAGATATCACAGCTGTTGAAGGAGGTGGCATGGGAGGTAAAGGAGGTTGATTTGGAAGAAATCTCTGGTCAAAAAATCCTGGAGATCCAGTAGCTACAGGCGCATTACCAGCATGTTGTGGACTATTCTTTGGAAAGAAATTTTGTGGAGTCATCCTAGAATCAACTGGTAATTGTACCGAAGATGCTGAAGAATTATTATAAGCAAAAACAGGGAATCTGGGACTATTTGCTGCTGTTGCAGAATCAAAACCACTAGAAGTCTTGAGTAGTGTAGCATTCTTCGGGTCATCAGAATGCTCATAGTACTTTTTATCTGAAGAAACACTAGGTTCTCGAGTCAATGGAATTTCAGGGCGCGAAACTGACATCCTGGAAGAAAATTCACTTTGTGTGTTCTCATCCATATTAGATGCTGATGGAGTGGCCAAGTCATGAATATCACTCTCTGTCTCTGCAACAATAGAGTGGGGAGAACTTTGCTCAACAATGACAGGAGCAGGCTGCTGCAGATTATCATCCGGCTGAGGAAAGGGCAATTTGTCATCAGGTTCAGACTCCTCACCGTCAAATACTATGTCAATTCCCTGAAGATCATCATCAAGATCCGCTTTCAATTGTTTAGGTTTGTTGAACTTCTCCATAGCTGTATCGTTCACAGGAGCCGCACTCTTCACCTGTACTGCTGCATCCCCAACTACAGGTGACACTGGATTCTGGCGTTCCCTTTGCCTGGCCATAAATTCATCCACATGAATTGACGGAGGTCTCCCACCAGTAGATCCCACTCGCTGTACTGCTATTACATTAGAGTTAGAAACACCATCATTTCTTTCTCTCGCAACATAGTCATCAACATGCATGGAAGGAGGTCTGCTGGTATTTGGTTTGCGCTGCCTAAAGGTATCCCTACGAGTAGGGCCAGACGAGGCAGTAGTTGAACCCAATCCTCGTGAAAACACATTTTGATTTGGGGTCTCAGCCGGGGAATTTTCTCCTCTAGCACGCCTATTAGGGCCATCAAGTGATGGCATTTTCCTCTTAACAGAAAGATTTGATTGTGACAATCTATCTGGTAATGTTTCGGGACACTCCCACTGAAATTTGTCTCCTAGTGCTCCTTGGTAAAGATAATCGTCAGCCATTTCAGCACCACCATCTGACATTATATGGATCTTTGAAGAAACTATAATATCTAGTGGCAGAGGAACAAAATCACTAGAAAATACATCATCCACCTTCAATGAAGAACTAGGTTTTTGCAACAGCAGTATTAATGATTTCACAGATTCTAAAACCTGTGCATTGATGACGACGATGTCAGATATTATGCAAACAATTTGGGAGACTGCAATCTATGAAAGAATGAATCAGTATCAGTTATACCTGACACAGAGGGGTTTGAGTATCAGAGTCAGCTACATGGTCAGCGGCTATGATCTTCAGCATAGAGGTCAATTCATGAATGTAGCTTAAGTTTTCATGAGGAACACTATCTTCTTCACCTATATCATCAGGAATGCCAAACAGGAATTTCACTGCAACAACCCTATCTGGATTCAATCTAATACAGAAGCAAACCATAAGTCTAACCAATGATGTGGATACTTATGGTAAAGGTTAAGAAAAATGCAGACATGGAACAGAAGAAGTCACAGCCAAAATGTATTAAGGCACATCCACATAGAGAGATCCAAGGAACCAATAAAACGTTACTTCAGAACTCAAGGACACAGAGGTACAACCTATAGCACAGATCCTGTTCAAGTAAGGTGGCAGACTCATAATGAAAAGGTAATGAAAAAAATAAATTTTAAGATATAATGGTTCTAGAATAAGCTAGGTTTACATAAGAAAAATAACATTATAAAGAAACTCAAAGTAAAAGCATATTGGCAGCCAGTACCACAAGCAATATAATAGAAAGAGACTTGCATGATTTCAAATTCATAAAGCTAGCTAGTCCAGGACAGCCACTACTCCTAGTTCCAATGAATGCTCTTGTTGCATGACTAAACTCAAAAAACCATGTTGAATGGTACAACAATTCACCAATGCTTCGCGAGAACCCTGAGATGATCAGTCAAAATAAGGCCGGCGAGATTATCTAGCACCATCTAGGCTCAGTGTACAACAACATACTCCAAAAACAAAAACACAACTATCTTTAAGGAACAGTCATCTTTTATAGCTCTGAAGTCCGGCAAGTATTTGAAACTATAAAATAAACTGCAACGAATATCCAAATTTGTTTTTTTTTACAAAAGACCAAATATCCAATAATTATAAAATCAATCAAAGGAAAAAAGGATGACAATGTTCAACAACTTGAAACACATAACAAGTCTAAACTAAAAACATGATTTGGCTAAATCAACAAAATAACCAATAAGGCAAGAGAAGTCACCTTTCCCCATCAAGGCAGAAGCTGAAAGATCCCATAGACAATGCATTGATAGCCTCGATTGTATAACTTGACAAACCATCTTTTGAGTCAACTGATCTTAACAAGTTTTTAAAGCAACATAACAATGGGGGACTCTTTCTCCATTCATATTCATTAGGAAGACTATAATTTCCATTGCCATCCTTTTCACGATCATCAACAACAGAGGAGACACAATCAAAAGTGGCTGCTAAAGCTCTTCGACCTTCACTACAATAACCCAATTCTTTAAAAGCAGTAAGACACGCAAGTAATTCTTTTCCAACCGGTAGAACCTGGAAAATGTGGGTACCCTCAGTTAGAATCAACTAAGCAAATAAGGAGTTCCAAATCTTTTACTGGTTGCTTTCATCGGCTATGGGTTTCGGGTGATTTTGGTTGCATCTTTAGGATAAAAAGGATAAAAATAAAACTTTTACCCCCTCTAGATAGAAGTGATCTGAATGAATGTTTTATAAGGTGAAGTTAATTTAGTCACTTTCCACATTAATAATTCCACAAAGGCGTAAAATCATCAGAAGGAAGTTCCAAAAACTAATATATCTTCAATGCTCAATTTGCATGCGTCAGAATGTGAAGCATTTGACTAGTTTGTGCTCAAGCAAATTTCTTATTTTTACCTTTCTAGACCCACTGCCTCAACCCCACACTCCAAAAGAAAATAATAATAATAAATAACAATAATCCCTGGTGAAGGTGCAATTCAATCAAGTCCTTGGTGAATTTACCAACACCTTTGTCCTCAAGTGCATTTCATATGCCGAAATTAGCTCCAAGAGAACTATCACAGTATTAACCAACATACTCTAATTGAACTTGAGATACAACATAGGAAGGAGCAAATTACCTGAAAAAATCTGAGGAGATATTTTAAAATGATTGTGCAATCTTCAGTACTCAGATTTTCAAATGTGTGCCTATTAAACCAGTGAACTAGTTTAGCATACACAAGTTGTATCATCTCAATTAAAAGGAATAAATAAATAAATATGCATCTTATCCACTCACAGATCATTTTCCCCAGCATGGTGTAGAGATGCTTGAGAAGTAAAAATCAGTGAGAAGGACTTGAACACAGGGAGGGACCAATTAAGCAAACCGAATCCAAATTTAGCTGAACTTCTACCATCTAGAATCTCTACTCGATCTGTATCAGTGGCAGCTAAACACCTATCCAGCACTCTAGTTAGCATCTGAATCACACCCTCCTTTAACAATAGTGCCTGGGGAAGGAGAAATCAAAATTAAGTAAAATCCCATGCTTCTTTACTAGACAAAACGATGGAGGGGAACAAAATAAACCAGAAAAAGAAAATGGAAACCTTGGCACGTGGATGCTCCAATAAGCTAGCAAGGAAATCAAGATATCTACAAACCTGAAGAGAGAGAGAGAGGGAGAGAGCGAGACAAAGAAATATTAAACATTTAGGTGTACCAAATTAGACAAACTATAAAACTTTAACAGTGGCCACAAACTTGCCTTATAAGCATCCACATCTGATGGAGAAGAAAAGTCATAAGCATGATCAAGAATCCATGAGAATATGGGTCGCACAAGTATTGAACAACTTTCAGCTTTTTGGCAAGCAATGCGAATAATAAAGACTCGAAGCATGTCTTGAATGACCACCAGTGCCTGTTTAAAGTGATCTCATTAGTAATGCAAGATGACATTGGCAGCAAGTATTTATTGAGAATAGTTGCACTGCCTACTCTTCTCTCAGTAGTTCAAACAAGAAAAGAAAAGTAAAATAGCAGTTAACTTCATTTAAAGACGTCACATACAGAGATAGCATAATGTTGGATAATCTGGGCAACTTTGTCAAGATGTGGCATCAACTGGCTAAGAAGCTTCTCCAGATGCACAGGATGCAAATACCAATTGACCTCTCTCTCCTTCTGAGGACCCAAAACAGTCCCAACAGACAGCTTTCTAAGGGCACTCAACAAGGGCATCCCATTTTTCCAAAGCCATGCCCCTTCTTCCGGAAATAAATCATTCTTCCATTACAATAAGGAAAGAGAAAACATGAAGAAAAAGGTTAAAACATGTTAGATACATCATATGGCAGTCCACAAAGGTTGCAATTTGAACATATCTGATGATTTAGGCAAAGTATGCCACATTTACCAACTCAATAATCAAAAAGTATCAGAAACGATAAACTACAAGTGGTTAATAATCGTTAATGATATCAAAATTGTTAAAGATTTCAGAGAGAGAGGCAAGCGGCCCACTACTAATTGGTCCAACATTGACAGGCCCCAACTTAACCACTTGTTAGCACAACAGGAGTGAGGTTTTTATCGCAAAAGGCATCGGTGTTACTAGTAATGGAACCACTCGCCCCCTCAAGTGGGACCACCACAGAGTGGGCTACATGTGCAACCGATTCCACATCAGTCATTAATCTTTTTTTTAAGGGTAGTTTGCGCTCAGTAAATTGAGCTCAGCATGTGAATACCGCGTACTCAGTACAGACCCAGTAATTAGGCCCAGTCAATCATCCCGCTTTGATACGATGTAGAATTTTCTAGAGATATAGGAATAAAGCTATGTATTCTTCTCCCTTAGGAAGATTTAAATAGTAAACAGCTAGTTACAAATAAGGAAGGAAATAAAGGCTAAGAGTCAACTCCTGTGAATGACCCTAAAATTATGCTAAATACAACTAATCAGCAGCTAATCTATACAATCAAATATACATAAATCAACAAAAATAGCAATTTAGACAAGACGTCAGCAGTCAAGTACTTGTATAAACTAGATTTATAAAAATAAAATAAATAAATAAATTTGTTGAAGTGGCCATTGTAGAATTATAAGGGGCTGGCATGCTAAATCACTGATGTCTTTCATAATCCTGCTCGAGGAAAACCTTAGCTAGCTCTAAGTCAAGCTCCTTATAAAATATACTTGAATCTCTCACTAGCTCACTTATGAAGAAAGTTCTACGTGATAATCCCAAAAAAAAATAAAGGAGAAGAGATCTAGCATACCAGAAGACAAAGCAAACTGCATGTTTCCTTTGGACCCAAGGCCAGTGAGGAAGTAACTTGAACATTAGCAAGGAGGGAGTGGAAAAGGCCAGGAGTCCAGCCATAGACTGGCCAACAAGCAAGTGCGGACACAAGAAGATGGCAGATAGCTCCAAAACCGAGCGCAGAATCAGGATAAGGAGAGGATAAGTCTGCTGCACATGCAGCTAATTTTGGACTACAATTGAATAAATTCAGTCAAATTTCATATGAATAAACCTAACACGTCTAAGGAAAAAGAAAACAAGGATGACATACCTTACTTCTCGGTGCAATCGTAGAAGGACATTCAATAATTTAGTATTTCTGTGCTGCTCTTGTACTTCCTACAGACAGCAGTCAAGGGACCACATTTTAACAGACAGCTGATGAAAGCATACATTCTACAAATACAACCATTACTAAAGCCCCAAATGACCTCCAAATTAAAAGATCGTGTCTAGTTCACACAATCCCCAGATCTAAAAACAGAAAGATTGTTGAACCATCAAACATTCCCTTTTTACTACAAGTCATGGGTAGGATGAAATGAAAATTCCATGTAATAGTTTGTTAATTGTGATTATCTAAAGGACTCCAGTCCAAGAATCCTTTCTCTAAATTTAGTTAGATTCATGGCCAATACTGGACACATCCTACAGCTATTACATAATCTAAACAATTGCCTGTAGTTTCATTATCCAAACACAGCTATCCCATGACCTACATAGAAGGACAAACTTTCCCTCTTTCTACAACTCATGGGTAGAATGAAATAAAAATGCCATTTGACAGTTTGTTAATCATATGATTATCCATCGAATATGGATTTTGTGAGCATCAAGATTAGATTGTAATCATTTGACAAACACAACTTTGCTGCAGTATCAAACGCCGCTCTCATTCAAACAAAACTTCCATAAAAACTCAATCGTATATACACTAGGAACTAAATGAAGCAAACCTGCAATTTCTGCAATAAATTGATCAACAACACAAGTGTAGGAACCACAAGATCAACTAAACTTTGCTCACGATTTCGTTCCAACAGTAAATCTGATGTAGAATTGCATTCTGTGCCCTCATCAACAAGGTAATCTGTTCAAGACAAAACAAAAAAGCAATTTTTCCAAAATTCAGAAATAAAATGCGCCTTCTAAAATATCAGAATATTGTACAACATGAAATTCCTAAAACTGTACACAGTGGTAGTGAGAAACGAGTGTGCACGATAGCATGCCACCTACTAGGTACAATGGCAAAGAGGTTTAAACTTTATGATCTATGGAAGATATACTATACTGAGAACAAGCAGACCTGGTAAAGTATACTAAAAATTCCAGTCTAAATTCACTACACAGGTTTTGTTCTCTCTACAGTAGAAGGCCCGGGAATGTTCTAAAAGTTGCTATCTCTAGTGATGTAACCTTTTTATGGGAATTACTGTTGAATTTTTTTGGTTTTATAGTTTATACATACAAATCAATCTATGAAAGCAACTATTTCCAAATCACGTACCATAGCTGTTCGAGGACCTCTCAAGCATGAACCTACAATTGACCAGAACTGCATAGATTATTGCTATAACACCTTCATCATATAGGGTAGCAGCAACAGTCTACATCAAGAAAACAACAATGAGCAAGATAAAAGTGCATTCTAATGATAAATTAAAACAATACAAAACTACATACTGAGTTCTCTGAAATGAATGCTAAAATGCGAAATGCTGTTGTCAACTGTGCTACTGAAGAGTCACGAAGAATCACACCATCAAAACTCTTGTCAGAAATAAACTTTCCAAGATTTTCCATAACATTAGCATCAGAACCACCGGAAGAATCTCCAATAACATTCTCTACATCTGCCAAATCTGACACTAGTGGGATGGTTGAAGTCAAGTGGGCGTCTCCTCCGGAAGCTAATACAGCAGCATACCGTATAAGACCTGTAGCCCCATTTTTATGATATATTACACCAGCATCTATCCATTCCAACAGCCGTGTGGGGGCATCTTTCCTATTTGACCCTGGAGAAGAGGAATGTAAAGCCCTATGGAGCTCCATAACATGTCCAATCCAAGATCCAAGAGAAGATGCAGTTGAATCAGAAACAATAACTTCAAAAATCTCAGCAGCTGAATGAAATATTGCAATATTTAGCGGCGAGGCTCCTGAAATGCAGAATTTTATTTGAGTAAATGCATAACTAAAAGGTATAATTGTAAAATTTCAGATTTAGACAAAGGACAAGTGCACAACCACTAGTTTTAGCAACTGGCTCTTGTTCCTTGGCAGAATGTAATGCTTCAATCAAAATTTTAACAGCCTACAAAATAGTTAATCATTTGTCAATAAGCTGAAGCATGTATCCATAAAATATAATCTAACAATAAGAATATCAAGGGCACATACAGAAAGATTTTCAGATACCAAATATTTAGAATTAGCTACTTGTAAAGGCACCATACAGACCTACATTTGTAATTAATTATAAGTCTATACTAAACAAAAATTGCCCTACATTAATGCCGCCTAGGTTAGGTGGTAAACCCTCTTTGGCATGGTACCAGAGGCCTAAGTTCAAAAACTGCACCAGCCAATGAACATCTAACCATACCAGTAAAACAAAACAAACTTCAAACCATTTAATGTGATACATATGAGAAATTTTGAATCCAATATAAAGCTTAGCCAATTACTTACCAAATGAATAAGAATAATACTAAGACAAGTTCCACATGTATGCAAAAGGTTGTATTTGGTTTTTTATTCAAGGATGTAACAGAAGAGATTTGAATTTTAAAGTTAAGTTAGTTTAAATTGGTTGGAAGAACCAAAAGTTCTCTAGATACAATCTTTTTAAACAGATTCGGATTTGAAATGGCCAAGAGACAAATTAGTTGTAATCCATATACTAGTGATTTTGTTGATCCAGAAAACTTATTTTTTTTCACTTTCTTCCAATGCAAACCAAATGTCAAGTTTTGTTAAACTTCCATTGCAGCAATTTATGCATAAAATACCAACCAACATCCCCAGATTTGAAATCTTCCAATCCAATTCTACCTGCATCTCCCAAGCATTAAACAGAAACTACTTCTATGGTCATGCATTGTATATCACATATGGTTTTCAGATAGCACATTCATCAATTCAATACCTCTGGAAAATATCCCAAAGCCAATAGTGCCTGTCTTCCACAGTCAGACCTGCAAATCATAACAGAATAGTGGTTAAGACCATTAATATTGTATTTATAGTCCACAATCAACAAAAGAAATTCAGTTTCACCTTGCAAGAGCACATAGTTCCCACAACACCCATAAAAATTCTTCTGAGTTTGGGGATGCAGTAAGCAAACGGTCTATGGCATTAACCTGCACCAAAGCATTAGAAAATTGATATTTTGGCTGAAGGTATGCAATAAAGATTGAAAAACCAACAGGAGCCAAAGGAACTAACCACCCTCAAATGGGTCCCAACAATCATTCCAACTTCCTGTGGAGCACAAAAGAATCCTTTGGATATTGAAACAGACGCATATCGAAGAGGAAGACACGCATCCTTATTCACATTATTAGCACCCCTTAGGGCATGTATTATTGTTGCAGAAAGTTCAGGGTGATGTAGGAGGAAAATTAGGCCTGAATAAAATAACATGCAATGTCATTAACAATGATCTGGATCTGATAAATATAACAAGGTTGATAGTAACAAAGCATTAAAGAGACCTGAGCGACAAAAAAGAAGGGAAAGTAGTATGGCCCCAATTGATGATGCAATATCCACAAATACGTCCATAGCACGTCCCACTTCTGAACGCAATATGGATGATGACAATATTGCAACTGATAGAGGTAGAAATCCCCTCTCCTGGTAACAAGATATTTCAAATATTAAGCGCAGAACAAAAAAGTTAAAATATCAATTGCAACATAAGTTTCAATACATAGAATTAAACAAGAAAGAAGTGCCAAATTATTCTGATTACACACTCCCCAAAAGTGAGAAAACACAACAATCAAATACCCAGGCACCAACCCAACCCAAGAACTCCCATCATCTACTCCAGCGGAAAACGATTTTTGATAAAAATTGGCATTGAAATTTGAAACCATACAGTGAGGTTCTGCTGAAAATATATGCAAATTTAAGTGGGACACTACTGAAAACATACCGAGTGTTCCTCAATTATTCGCTTCTAGTGCACCGAATGAAAACACAAAAATGAAGAACTAAAAATCCAAAAAAATTTAACGAACTTTTTAAATTGTCAGCCCATACTTCATTTGGAGGCTACGAAAAGCATATTTAATGTTTCATTTGTCAAAAATTAAAAAAAAATTCATCAAATTGTGAGATTTTGAACCTCTAATGAGCTTGTTACGGTTCACTTTGTTTCAACAATGGAAGATGAGTGTGAGTGTGAGAGTATGTGAGTTTGAAGAAGATGACGGGTGAACTATGAGTTATCAAATGCGGGATTTGGGGGGCATCGTCAGAAAATAAATTTTAATTTAAAAGATTCTTTGACCTCGATAGTCATTTGGGATCGTTTGAATTTTTTTTGGAGGAAAAAGGAGGGGAGTGGTGCTGGGTTATTGTGTGCTAATGGCAGTTTTTTGGGTAGTGTGGGGGAAAATAAATAGGAGAATTTTTTAGGACTCTAATGGGGATGAGACTGACCAACTATGGGATAGGATTCGTTTTTTGGCGTCCTTGTGGGCTTCTACGTTCCCAGAATTTAAGGAAATAGATTTTAGATTCATTTTATTGGACTGGAATGCTGTAATTTTGTAGCGTTGCCGTTCTTTCTTGTTGTGCTTGTTTTTCTTGTGGCTGTCTTGGCCTCATTTGCTGTTGTTCTTTTTGTTGCTTTGCAATAATATATCGTTTCTTTTCAACAACAAAAAAGGTCATTTCATGTCTCTCTCTCTCTCTCTCTCTCTCTTCCCTCTGGGTTCGTGCAGGCCTTCAGGAACCTTATGTTCATTGGCATGTAATACATAAACCACTAAACTCAACTAAGTCTTGGGGAGTTAGGTTCTTCAACATGGACTCTCCTCTACTGCTCAGATCTGTCCAAAGCCATACTCTCCATTGCATCCCTACTAACATATACTTAGTCTCCTTTCTTCTACCTATCTATTTGGTCTACCAATGTTATGAAGAGCTTAATTTTTAATCTTAACACAGTTGGTCCGAAGCCTAAACAAAGGAGGGTTGCACTAAGTTGACAGCCAGCATGAAATTTTACATAGACTTTCACTCTTTTTAAAAGAATAACTAAAATAATAATAATAATAATAAAGGTCATGGCAATTCAGAATATAGTAACAATCGAGCAGTAACAGGATGAACATCAAAGAGATTACACAAAATATATTGGAAACGCAACACATGCAGGAGGGGTAAGAAAGAACAAAGAAGGAAATTTACCTTGAGAAGAGCCAGCAAATGCAAGTCAATATCCCAATTTGAGAAACAACAATTTGATGCAGTAATCAGATTATTGGATGCTTTATATGACAGCACACCTTCTGTTTGACCAAGAATCAATGATTTGGTTGCACGGGCAACTGGAGAAGGATCTTCAATTGGACCACGTGAATTTATCAATTTCTGCATTAATACTTGTCAATAAATATGAACTAAAAACTAAAATGCAATTTTGGTGTGACACCTAAAGTGGAAAAAAAAAATTATATATATATAAAGGTTCCATATATAACTGAAAACAAAAGCAACAAAGATGACTACTGACCAACAGCTTTTTAAGTTGTGACTTTGCACAGATAAGCATGTCCAAAGTATCACTTGTGACCCTACCAACAGTAGAGAGACCTCCCAATACCGACAAAACTTCACACTGCAAAGAATGGAATTACCATAAGAAACCACTTAGTTTAGGTCGCAGGACCACATGTGAAACCACAAACAATGTCACCAAATTGGTAGCATACCTCAAATCTTGAAGCAACCTCATAAAATCTTAAGCGATGAAGGACATAAGTTGCACAAGAAGCAACATCATGACGCTGTTTTTGCAATAACAGATTCAACAATTTACTATAACCATCGCTGACACCAGATAGCTTGTTTTCATCTTCACGTGGCCACCAACCTAAAAATCCTTCACACCCGAAAGAATGTTGAGTAGCCTGCTCAACAACTCCAAGTAGCAGCAATGTAGTAGCGGTAGAAATCTGCTCATCACGACAAAAAACATGTACAAGCTGCTCCATTCCCCCACCACTCACAAAGTGAAAGCAGCTCTCTCTTCCAGAGCACAAAAGAAGAGCTACACTCAACCCCAGCATGACATTTGTATTCTGAAATTCAAGATACAATATTAGAAATGAATCACATTCAATACACATACAGGAAGACAGGAGGAGGGAGGGAGGGAGGGAGAGAGAGATAGAGAGATAGAGATAGAGACAGAGAACATGTCTTTGTTTCTATCTGTTGGATTTTCAATCTGTGAAAAAGTATACAAGTGATGGAAATTGTCATTTAATCACCTGTGGAAGTTGGTGATGTCCATCACTTACGAAGTCCCTATTAAAACAAAAGTACCGACTTAACACATCCACCAACTGTTTGGAATTTACTAAATCAGCCTCAGACTCAAAAAGTCCACTGTCTGCCAATGATTCACCTAATGCATTCCCCGATTCTTGTTTATACACTTTATAGAGCTCAATAAGCTCTGTTCTTGCCTCACTAAGAACATTGTTCAACTCTTCACAATCACTGGATCTTCCCCAAGAGCAGGTGACATAAGAAGTGGCAGCTGATACTACAGTGCTGACAATTTTATGCAATCCATCCCCTAGATTGGGCAACTCACAAACCTTCAACATCAGTTGTAATAATTGCTTAGCTTCAACAGATATATCTGATGCCACAACAGGTAGAGATAGAGTACTCAAAGCTGATATGGAATCCTCAATTGTCAGATTAGTTGAATGTAAAGCCAGAGGGAGATCTTCAAGCTTTCCCACAGCCGAGCTAACAAGATTAGTTATAGAGCTATCATCAAATTCAATGTTGAATTGCCCCAGATCTTCTGCTGTGTTTCCATATATTACTAAACTCAGACTGCGGTAGCTGCCCCTTACAACCAGATGATTAGTTACAACAGCCTGCAGACAAGTAATGACTCCTGTGAGAATAGCCAACATAACAAATAAACGTTGTGTGTCCGTGTACATATGCACATATATATATATATAAAACTATAGCATTAGATATGGAAGCAGTCCATCAACATTAACAACTAGGCTCACCTATTCCTAACTTGCTAAATTCTGATATTTTAGTATAACGCAAGTGTAGAAACTTATCCTCCACAAAGAAGTATGTTATATATAAAAATTGGAAAGGAAATTAAGAAATGAGAT
>NW_018922046.1:0-20083 GCF_002207925.1 Prunus avium | reverse complement strand
TGCTTCAAGTTCATTACTTCTAGTTTAATCATCGCAACACTTAGGTTTCATTTGTCTAACTCAATCATACTTTGTGATTGAGATAGATGAATCTGTGAAACCATAACTCACTTCATACATCAAACTACATGCAACTGGTGCTTGGTGCTCTTGAGAGGATCTGCTGCTAAGAGATAAAGAAAAGGTGCTTGCTGAAAGGTTGGATTGTAGCTACCTATAGGTGATAGATGAGTTAAGTCTTCTTTCGTTTTTCTTGTATTTCTTAATTGAGTAGATTGGATCTCTCCTGGCTTGGTGCCCCCAGTTTTTCACCCTGTTGGGTTTTCTGGGTCAACAATTATCGTGTGTTATTTGCATTCCGTTGTTACTAGTTTTAATTTATTAACCACGAAATTGTTTGTGTTTGTGCTTGTGTGCTTTTGAAGAAGTTTAATTTAAAAAGGGTAGTCTTTTTCTTCTCGCCTACTTCACCCCCCCTCTGTAGGCTTTTAGAGCTTAGGGCCTAGTTTTACAAAAGTGAAGGAAGATCCACTAGGTTATGACATGGATGTTTTGGGCACATTTCAAAGAAAGAATGAAAATTCTTGTTAAGGAACAAATCTTGCCATTACTGAGTTTCGGTGATGACGAAATTTGTATTGAATGTGTTAAAGGAAAACTCACTAAGACTAAAAAGAAAGGTGCAACTCGCAGTTGTGATCTTTTAGAAATCATCCACACATCTATTTGTAGACCATTTCCTCATCAAACAATTGATGGAAATCACTATTTCATCACCTTTATAGATGACCGTTCTCGTTTTGGTTATCTATATCTCATAGCAGAAAAGTCTCAAGCTTTTGAACTGTTCAAAAATTTTCAAACTGAAGTAGAAAGGCAACTTGAGAAAAACATCAAAATTGTGAGGTTAGACAGAGAGGGTGAATATTATGGAAGTTTTGATGAAGGAGGAAGACGTGCTAGACCCTTTTACTAGGTATCTACAAAAAAAATGGAATAGCTACCCAGCACACAACACTAGGAATTCCACAACAAAATGTGTGGCTGAGAGAAGAAATCGAACTTTGAAGGACATAGTTCGTGGCATGATTTCCAAAACTAATTTGCCTACGCTTTTTAAGAGAGGTGATCATGAAGAGAGGTAAACACACTTTTATCACCAGTCATGTGAAATTCCCTAGAATGGGCAACCGATCTATTTTTTTAATACTCAAACACCGTAGCAGGATTGAAATACTGTAAGTAGAATTCCAGAATATGCAACAACAATAAATTCAAACAAAAATCACGAACAATCGCACAAGGGACACAAGATATGTTGACGCAGTAAAAAACCTCAAGATGAGGAAAACAATTACGGGCACTATGTTGGAAAACAAATCACTATGAGAAAGAATAAAAAAGGTCTTACAAGTCTCAACTCGAAAGACTAATGCTCACGAGGCAGATTTGCCTACTCGCCTTTGCTACTCAACCCAATCAGCGATCTTCTCTTCATTTGTCGACAAGAGTTGGCACAATGCTGGTCTCGGCTGCTCACACTTCAAGGCACGATTGTTGATCACAAACATGCATAATGTTCATGAACTCACACATATATGGAAAGATGATGGTTTAATCACTCATGGAGGCTAACAAGGTACAACCACACGAGTTTTCAATATAAACTCTCAAAAGCTCTCTGCATGAGTATTTTCTCGTTCAATTTTTCCGAAAGCCGCAGAGTAAAAAACAACATAGGTCCCTTATTTTTCACGCTTAACACTAGGTCAGAGACCAAAAAGGCTTTTAGCAAAAATGGGCTTTTTAACAAATAAAGTATTTCTTTAAAACAAATAAAGCCACCTAACTAAAAACCCAACTGAAAAGACAAAAGAACCCTTTCGCTTAAATAAACACCAAACTAAAGAGTATAAAACCATCGTTAAAAAACCCACTGATGTTTGGCACTGGATTATGTAAGACTGAAACCATATATCGGTCCTATACATCTGACAACCACTTTTGATGAACTTGCAAATATGCAAATATGAATGCATGAATGCAAAACATACCTTGGCATTGTCTCTGAGCCACACTGATCCATGATAGCAGAACGTCAATTAAAAATTGTAGGTTACACTCAAAGACCTACTCTATGTTTTTGCAACAAGAAATTGCCAATATACCAAAAATTGGTCCTAACAATATGTTTAGAACAACCACTCTCAAAATACCGAACACCAGAATTATAAGCATTGAGTGCAGTGTGAGCAACCAAACAAGTATGAGATTCTTTTTTAACCCAAATCTGTTTAACCTTGGGGGAACCGATTTTAGGAAGAGAAATTAGTAGAGAGAGTCTAGCAGCTTCATTGAGAAGTGTTTGGACTCTAGTGTGAAGAGATTTTGAAACATAGTTGCTCTTAGGTGGAAGAGACTCTTTATTATTGTTCCTAAGACTATTGCACCTTGGCCTAATATGTCCTTTCTTACCACAATGGTGACACATGTATAAACTTCCTAGGTTGAGAAGAGGGATTTGACTCTATGGCTGACAAATTTGGTCTGATGAGTAGATGGAGTTGACTTGTTATCCACAAATCCTAATCTTGTTTTGTCTCCCGAAGTTTTACCAAGATTGAGCATATTTTATCAACTTTCTCAGCACCAATAGATAGCACAACAATTCTATCTTTCAAACTCTAAAGTTCCTTCAACAATCTTTCTTTAACCTAATTCAACGAACCAACCAAATCACCTTACTCCATCAAATCCTTTTGCAAACAATTAATCTTCTCATCTAAATCCTTTTTCTCATTCCTACTCACAGTCAAGAGAATATCCAATTTCCTCTCAATATGAGTCTTTTCTTTATCAAGCTCTTTAAGCCTTTTTTACAAAGTGATATTTTTCTTTTTAGTGTTCATATTTTTCATAGATATCTTCACCATCATCATCCTCAACCTAACTATCACACCCATTGTCATTCTTGTTAAAGTCTTGTCTCTCTACAGCATCTAGACCTGGCAAACGGGTTGTATTAATGGGTTTTAGGTCGTGTTCATGTCAACCCGTTAAGTTAACGGGTGACAAATACTAGACCCAAACATGACCCATTACAATTCGCGAATATCTGACTCAACCCGTTAAGAATAAACCAAAAATAAAAAAATAAAAAAATAAAAACAACTATCACGGCACGACTTCTCTACCCAACCAGCCAACACGCCCCCCCAAACCCCAACCCTAAATTTTCTTCCCTCTTTCCCTCTTCATTTTAGTCTTCTCACCCCAAAACAGTATATATCTCTCTCACAGATATCTTAAAACCCAACAACTACATAAACTGAGGAAGAAAGAAAATTCAAAATTGACTAAGAGAACCAAAACCAACAACTCTAGAATCAATCACCCTCTGTGGAACCTGACCCAGATACCTCCTCCTTGATCCCCGGTGGCTGGGCTGGCGGAGTCCATTTAGTGGAGAGAAGAAGAGCAGAAGAGAATCTTGACCAAAAGGAGCAGAAGAGAAGAAGAGAAGAATGAGAAGAAGAAGAAAAGGAAAAGGAGAGAGAAGAAAAAGACAAAAAGGAAAGAAGAAAAGTAAAAAAAAGGAAAGAAGAAAACTAAAGACGAAAATGGGAAGAATAAAAGAAAAAAAATATTTTGCAAAATTACAAAATTGACCTTCTTAACGGGTGGCTAATGGGTTAACCTGTTTTCGACCCGACACGACCCGTTAGCTTAACGGGTGGCTAACGGGTTCACCCGTTTTCAACCCAACCCATTAAGCTCAACCCAAATACTAATAATTTCGTGCGAATTCGTGTCGTGTGCAATATTTCCAGGTCTAGCAGCAGCCAATCCACTAAGATAAAAGACAAAAGCACGGGTACTTTGCTAGGCATAAACCAATCCACTAAGACAAAAGCAGTAAAAAAGAGACTTAACTGACTAGGACATGGGAAAACATAAAATCTCAAAAAACTAGGACACAAGAACACAACAATTAAAATATATATATATATATATATTTTTTAAACAAAATATTGATTTTCATACTCTAATTCCACAATACTATATAGTGAAATTCAAGCTTTCCAAGCCTTTCAAATGTAGTTTATTAATTTTATATGAATTATAATTGAATTAACACATTATTTGACCTTGAGTATGAATTGAGCCATGTGCAGAGAATGTCTTGACCATGAACACGACGTTGGCCATTGGACACGGGTGTCTGAGGAGTGTCTGAGTGTCTGACACTTGGGCTTAGTGGAGTGTCCATGCAACATAGATCATCGCCCTTACCCTTTGCCTCGACGTTATGTTTTCTGTTTCTAGATTTGTTGTATCCGGAGTCACTGCTGCTCAACTTCGAAGCGCGGCCTTCATTACTGTTGCATTGTCATTTGTAGTGCTCTTAATGGCGGGGGCCTTAACGTTGACACCATTGCTGGTGCTAGCTGATGGTGGATGACCTTTTGCCCTTCTCATCTCCCACAGACTTCTCTGGTGCAAGAAATCCCGATGAGTTTTGAGATGCCTTCCACAAGTCGTTCATTTTGCTATTGTTCTCGCGCACTTGCTTGGAGTCCTCCAAAGGCCCCTCCCAATGCATCCTATCCGACCACATCCAACCTGATGAGACAAGAGAAGCATTGCCCCAACGTCATGCTGAGTTCTTGAGTCGACGCTACAATGCCCACTTCTCCAGCTACTTCATTAACTTTGACTTTGTCCACCGGCCCTTCAAATTTCTTATTGTAGTCACGCATGTTGATGTGGATTGTCACCGACCCTCGTGGTTGCCTCCAGGTTGGGAAAAATCATGGTTTCAAACAACCTCCATAAAGATTTAGTATTGAACGTGGGGATTGAAAAACAGTGTTGTATTTCCCCATTTTGTATTTTTTGGGAGAGAGAGAGAGAGAGAGAGAGAGAGAGAGAGAGAGAGAGACTTAGTTGGGGGAGGGAGAGTAAGAATGAGAATAAGGTGATGGGTTTACGGGTGGTTTTGTGAGAGTGTTGTTGGAGGAGCAGTGTATGTACTGACAACCTTTAAATAAATGAATATTGAAAAGAATTACAAAAATACTTGCATCAAAGGTGGTCAAGGTGGCTGAGCTTAATTTTAGACAAGGATAGAACTTTGGAGTAGAGTTTTGCATGTTTTATTAAAGGTGCAATGGTACTCTTTTTCCTTGACTGAATTTTTTTCCTTTAGGGATTTTAGGGCAAGATTTAATGAGGCCATAATTACGCCCTCCGCTTTTTGTAAACTTTCCCTCATTTGTTTGGTGAAAGTGATGAATGAAGTTATTCCTTTTGATAATAAAAAAAAAAGACAGTCAAGGTAAATACACTTTTGTTTTCCGTCTCAAAATGCCCATAGTTTTATAATATGTGTCAAAATAAATTTATGACACAAAAAGCAACCAAAAAAAAAGAAAGAAAAGGCTTGATCATCGTCACTTACACCTAATCTTGAAACTCAATCTCAAACACCAACTCAAACCCAAACACCAACTCAAACTCAACCTCAACCACAAACACCACCTCAATTGAGTGGTCTTCCACCATTACCTCCTTTCAGGGTGAGAAAACCAATTAAAGAAAAATCGGATGTATGAGATCACTCTGATAAATGTGATTTTGTCAAGGGAGATAGGAGCAACTCTAAAGAAGCCATAAATAGCAAAATTTCTCAAAAACAAGAGGCCATAAATCATGACAATACAAAATACCCAATAAGGGAAATGAACCCACATAGGAAACCCTTTCTTCAATGATCGTCTTGGGACTTGTGTAACCGGTCATAGCCACCGCAATCTGGGAAGCTGGCACTGGCACGACACTGAAAAGAAAAGTTGGACTGCAAGCATAAATAAAGGTTTTGGTGCAAGTTAGTGTATTGAGATATTTATGCTCTCCTTTTCTGTTAGACCAATTTCCAATTTCCAATTTCTTAGGGGTGGCATTTGAAGGATATATTGTGTTTTTCTCAAAAACCTTTCAAGGGATCTTAAGATTCAAAGACTTGATGTGCATTATAAATTACCATACTTGAAATTAAAGAGGGAAATGTAGATAGAAACTCACACTTGGAGTGCAACTTGAGTCTAACCCAAGTATTCCGCGAAGGTTCTCCTTCTCTCTCCATTTGGACAGCATAGGGTGGTGGGCCTTCTCTTGGGCCTCTTGATCCAATTTGCCCCACTTGACTATTCTCAAGACCCTTTTACTAAAATCCCATGGGCCTTTAGTTTCTCAAACTATTCTAAGGCCCATTCTATTTCAATGTAATTAATTAACTCCTTAATTAATTTTCTCTCTTAATCAATTAATCAAATTAATTAATTGACTTAACCATTGATCTTGTCATCTTCCATTATTACCCAAATTGTAAGCTTAAGGGTGTGTGATTCATTGGGTTCTAATTAGCGAGGTCATGAGTGATCATGAACTCTTTCTTTTATCAATTGTGAATTAAAAACTCTCCCTTTGTGAGGACCCAATTACAGAATATCCTCAGGGCTTCCACAAATTGTGAGTGATGTCTAGCAACATATCACAGTTACCCAGTTAATATAGAATATATTAAGAGAACCCATTTAGTTGGAATTACAACGCAATTCGATCATTCTCTATTTCGCAACATTCTTGATCTCGTTAATCAGATACGAAATGCATGTCAAATCCCTAACGTGATCTCTATTGGCTATTTGATTCAATATGAGCATAATTGGAAGACTCTTTCTCAATTGCGCTCCGACTCTAAGCGAAGATTCCTGAATAATATCTTAGAACATTCTCTCCCTCTCACTGGAAATTGAGATGCCTTATCGTACAGTCATTTGCCTTTATGGACTTGTTGAGGATCCTGGCGTTGCCTTAAATCGAGCCCAAGGATGAGCTCAACCTTATGATACAATCAAAGATCGACTACACATCCATAAAGCAACCATGGTGCCTTAGGTATAAGGATTAACCTTGCATTATTGCAACCGAAGAAATCTTGTTTGATATGCCAGTAGAACTTCCATACAAGATTCCTTAGTTTGATTGCGTTCAGTGAACTCACTCTCTAGCAAAGCACCTATGCACTTATCTCAGTGTCCACAAATGAATGACTCGTGACTAGTCATCCTCCTAATTGAGCGGATAGAGTGCGTACCGGTCTTTGCAGTTCATCAATGCCCAGTTGAACGATCTTATGAGCGAGAAAATTCGGTTTGAGTTATAGGGAAAGGTCCCTTTGCATCTAACCTCTTTAGATCACTTTCCTTATCTCATAAATTCATGGACTTGTCAAATAGGTCAATGGTCATGCATGGACCGTTAGCTATGTTGACATATTTGCGCTTTTGTGTTAACCAAAATGATTAGTTTAAACGAAGTTTCCTTGAAAGATTTCATTTAATGATTGGCTTTCAAGGCATACTTCTAACAATCTCCCACTTGCATTAAAGTCAATCACTTACTTGTTCAATAATCATCTACCTTAGATGTTTGATAAGGGCATTTTATTGCATTTTTTTTTTTAATCCCTAATCTATATTTGTTAGTGCCTTAGTTTATTCTATTTGAACTAATTAGATTATTTTTCACAAAATGTGAAGTAAATAAAAAGTTTGCTAAAAATTGAATTACAAACCCAAAATTATGTAAGGTACAAACTAATTAATATGTTGCCCGTGTTGCCTTTGCAGTCATCAAAGAAAAGGAATTTCTTGGGTCCTCAAACCTGAAGAAGCAAAGAAATCTTTCCATAGCACTTAATCGGTTTTCAGTGGAAATACAACTTTTTGGTGAAATTTATGTGCAAGGGAAATTGGAGAGTGAAGCTAACAGCTTGAAGATGCCTCTGTAATTCTTATAGAATTTTTGGAGCAGCTAATCAAAGCAGTGTTTCAAGGCAAAGCAGCTTAAGGTGAAATTCGAAAGCATCTTCATTACCATACCAGAAATGATATTTGAAAGCCCTTCCGATTTTTCTTGAGATGAGCTACATATGGTTGGAAAGATAACACATAGATCTTCAAGGTTCATATTTGTTTAGAATTTATTGTGAGGAGGAACGAGCCCAAAACATGCCTACAAGAAGACTATAGTGCATTCACTGTCAAATCGGGGCAGCAGCTGTGCAGTTAAGGAATATAAATATTTTCGATGGCTTTTATTGAGAATTGGCAATAGGACCTTAGTCCATTGGAAAGATCATTTTTTGGGCTTCAATTTAGTGTGGTCAAAGTCTTCATTTGGAGTTGGGAAGCCCAAGTTATGATGCTCACAAGGTTGCTTGGTCATGCATGAGCTATGCATGCATTATGCTTGTTAATGGATGATTTAATTCACACATTTGCCCTTGAAGTGCTGCACCAAGAAGAATAAAGATGAGAAATGATAGTGTGGGTTAGATATTTGAGTTAAAAAAGATTAGTGGCTTGTTGTTGTTGAGTATCTTGGCCTATAAATAGAGAAGTTCCCCAAGCTTTCAAAACCAAGTCATACATAGTGCAGTTCTTGTGGTGACACCAAATAGAGTAGGGTGCAGTAATTGGGCACCAAAGAGAGGGAGAGGAAAAATTGCAATATAATTGGAGAGAACCTTGGGAAGCCGTGACGCAATGAACCAAAGGGTTGATGATGCAATTTTTCCTTCTCCTCTTTGTTTTTCATTTTTATCTTGTATTTAGTTTGCTATTTTATTTGTGTCTAGTTAAATTATGTTAATGATGAAATACCATTACCATTTTAAAATAAAGTCGATTTTTCTTGAGATGAGCTACATATGGTTGGAAAGATAACACATAGATCTTCAAGGTTCATATTTGTTTAGAATTTATTGAGAGGAGGAACGAGCCCAAAACATGCCTACAAGAAGACTATAGTGCATTCACTGTCAAATCGGGGCAGCAGCTGTGCAGTCAAGGAATATAAATATTTTCGATGGCTTTTATTGAGAATTGGCAATAGGACCTTAGTCCATTGGAAAGATCATTTTCTGGGCTTCAATTTAGTGTGGTCAAAGTCTTCATTTGGAGTTGGGAAGCCCAAGTTATGATGCTCACAAGGTTGCTTGGTCATGCATGAGCTATGCATGCATTATGCTTGTTAATGGATGATTTAATTCACACATTTGCCCTTGAAGTGCTGCACCAAGAAGAATAAAGATGAGAAATGATAGTGTGGGTTAGATATTTGAGTTAAAAAAGATTAGTGGCTTGTTGTTGTTGAGTATCTTGGCCTATAAATAGAGAAGTTCCCCAAGCTTTCAAAACCAAGTCATACATAGTGCAGTTCTTGTGGTGACACCAAATAGAGTAGGGTGCAGTAATTGGGCACCAAAGAGAGGGAGAGGAAAAATTGCAATATAATTGGAGAGAACCTTGGGAAGCCGTGACGCAATGAACCAAAGGGTTGATGATGCAATTTTTTTTTTTTTTTTTTTTTCACCATTGCTATCATATATTTGTGGTAGTTAAGAATTTAAGTTAAGCTATTAATGCATCCATGGTTTTGTATTACTAATATACAAATTTCTTTTATCCTTTGTAGTTAAATAATCATTTTCACATACTTATGAAGGGAATGAGAATTTACATAAGATTCATTAAAATGCATGCTTAATTAATATATCTTGAGAAAATAGTAGATTGATTTCTAGATTGCTACT
The DNA here is from genome assembly GCF_002207925.1 of Prunus avium. Next base: position 10,422 of record NW_018922046.1, on the reverse strand, counting down.
CCATTGAAATTGTTAGATAATTAAGTAGAGTTTTATGGAATAATGGTGCGGAATCTAAAACCTTAGTTATTTTTCTAATTCATTTAAACCTACTCTAGTTTATTTGCATTTTCAATTTTTATGCTTTATTTAATTTTCTTTTTGTAGGGGCTTTTTTGTTCAAGCAACTACAGATGGGTCTGGGCTGCTGTAAAGAGCAAATGGATGAAGTTGCCCATATGCCTGAGTTCGAGAATCAAGCCCCAAGAGTGCTTCGAAAAGTTCGTGGAGCCTTAGGAAGCACTTTGGTTTCTTTCACCAACAAGATAGACAATTGCTTACATATCAATATTATGACTAGGCCTAAGAAGCTGGTGGCATGGGAGCTGAGCCTTCATGAGTTTAGCATTAGAGAGAGAAAGCTTGGATTTCTTATGAGAAACAAAGGTTCAAAGCTAGGGGAGAGGGAAATTTGGGAAGATTTGTTGAGGGAAGAGAGGGAGAGATGAGGATGAAAGGATGGGTAGCTTGAGAACATTTTCCAACAACTTGACGATTACTTGGTCGTGCTCTAGATGATTTGCTATAACAGGGCTTGGAATTGAAGGTTCCAGCAGTGAGTGAGGATGTTTGCTCGCTTTGGATGTGTTGTTCTGCTGGGTAGGAGATGCCCCCTTTTATAGGCGCTGAAAGCTCATTCTTTCCAAGAAACCCTAGCTTATTCTCCTCAATTTTGCAAAGTATTCTTCTCCATTTTCCCTTCACTTCCTCCGATTCAACCTTCTTTTGTGAAATTTCCTTAATCCAAACACACTAGGACAAGATTTTTTGGAGTTCCAAAGTCTTCCTGCAACTAGCCTCTACAGCACCTTCCATCCTTGGTAACGCACTCTCCCCATTTCCTTTCTTATTTTCTGGCACGAGCTGGTAGAGGAAAGACATGGGTAAGAATGCTGGTCTAAAGGGTGTTTTACTTCCAATAGCCCACACACGTGAGTTTCCTTTGGTTTTTATGATGGCTTGTTTTGGATTTGGCCTTAGTAATGTGCTGGAGATTTTCTTGGGATATTTTTCAAGATGTTGGGCCATTTCCTAAGGTGATGGCCACTTTTTCTCTCTCATGCTTACCCATATGTTTGGGCTCAAGAAATGGGATTGAGTTTTGATGCTCCCAAGCAGCCCAAAACTTCCACTCCTTTGACCATTAATGGGCCTCATGAACATTCATAACCATCCATACCACAACCCGCTCAGCAAGCCCTAGGCATTCGCATGGCTTGGGACCACTTAAGCTTGTAGCATGGCTTGGTGCCAAGCTAAAGGGTTTTTACTTAGCTTGCGTGTTATTTGGCGTGCCTGTGCTCGAGCTTTGCCGTATTGCAATGGGCTATGGTAGGGCCAAATGGCACTCGACAAGATAATAAGTGCCGGTTCATAGAGCTAGTATATTTTACGGGCTTGTTAAGACCTTTCTGTGTGGCAGGTTGTGTATTTGCTCGGTGTGGCACGTTGACCATAACTTGTGCAAGCGTACATGACAAACTCTTGCGTACCCCAGTCAGGCTTCTTCCCCAGTTAAGTGTTGTACTGGGCAAGAAATATATTTGGGCCCAGCCTTGGATTTTTTGGGCCTCAACACTTTTCAACCAACAAATCAAATTTGAATCAACTAGGTTTGCAATTGAATTAACTTGGGTTGGATTAGTTTTCCATCTTTTTCACACACTCCTTGTGGGAACGACCTCGCACTTATACACACCTATTCTTCAGTCGATTCATGCACTTGCGAATACTATAAATTTAAAATAACACATTCGGGTGGACAACCTCTTGCGTACCCCAGTCAGGCTTCTTCCCCAGTTAAGTGTTGTACTGGGCAAGAAATATATTTGGGCCCAGCCTTGGATTTTTTGGGCCTCAACACTTTTCAACCAACAAATCAAATTTGAATCAACTAGGTTTGCAATTGAATTAACTTGGGTTGAATTAGTTTTCCATCTTTTTCACACACTCCTTGTGGGAACGACCTCGCACTTATACACACCTATTCTTCAGTCGATTCGTGCACTTGCGAATACTATAAATTTAAAACAACACATTCGGGTGGACAACAATGTTCATCGAATCGAAGCTGATGTCATATACATAGTGGTACTACTATGTCTAGTATGGAAGGATATCTAAGAATCATGTTATCCTGTCAAACATGTGATTCTTCTAATCATAGTTTATTTATCTTAGTGTGTGTTTGGAGCTTTGATAAGATCTCTTGTTTCCTGGCTTGAGCTATTGCCCCAATTCATCGTCATTGTATCTAGTCATATCAATGACGTATTATGGTTAAAACTATTTCAAATGGAATTGGTTTTTCTTATCCAAACATACATTCTTAGCTTCCAATTTAGCAACATAAACAACTTTTATGGAATCTTGCTAAAACAACATACTCATGCATTGTTTAGGAAATCGCTTTTAATGTCCTAGACGGAAAACTTTTAATCACTCATAACGGACCTTGCTTACAGTTGCATATATCAATACTTTACGCAATTGTTAGCTTAACTGTCAACTCATGGGACAAGTGTCATCTATGATGTCTCCACATCATCTAGCTTTGTCCTTTATCCTTTTAGGTATAATTGGGACATTCTTGACTACTAAATCCTTTGTCTGGCTAGTATTCACATGTGTTAGATACATTACACATGACCACCCAATATATGGGATTCAAGTAAACTTCGTTTCACTTTATTTTAAGTTTCACTTTTCAAGAAAACTACATTTTTCTTGAGAGTTTCATATGAATGTTAGGTCATATGATAACTTTGGAATTCCCATGTTTATCTTCATAAACTACTATCCCTCCATGTGAAAAACTCCCACTTTTAATTCAGAAGAAAATAATCATATAAACTGTTTTATATGAAAGACGAAGGTACATGAGTTAGGTGTGCTCAAGTATGCTTAGGCTATGCTCTATTGCAGTGGCTTGGGACTACGTCATATAATGCCTGATGAAGCAGTGGGCTAAGTGAGCTCGGGCATGTGACATTGTTAAACTTTACAGGTTTGCATGTGAAATTGGCAAACTTGTGCCATGACCTCCCCATGTGCCAAATTGTAGTCTCACTTGGTATGGTACGAATATCAAAGCATGCATAGGCACTTCGTTGCTGTATTTGATGGGCCTCCATATACCCTGGCTAGGCTTCTTTTATAGCACGATAATGCACTAGGCCTAAATATATGCACAGACCTTCTGTGAGATATTTTGGGCCTCAACACTAGTAATACTAGTACCACTAGAATGCACTAAGTGGGAAGGAAACGAAGGCAATTGGTGGAAGATTGGGTAAAAGAATCTCAAGCAAGTGATACCGTGATATTAAAGCATGAGATTGATAGGTACATAACTAATCCCATTGAAAACGTGGTTCCCGACTTTGATATTTTGAAGTGGTGGAAATTGAACGGGGTTAAATATCCAGGTTTTGCACTTATTGCAAAAGATGTGCTTGTCATCCAACTGTAGCTTCGAAATCATGCTTTAGCACGAGTAGTTGAGTAGTCTATTACTTTTGTGCTTGATTGACTCCTAACATTGTGGAGGCCTTAATTTGTGCTCAAATTAGTTAAAGTCTGATGACATCTCTTCTTTACAGTATGAACAAACCAATCAAGAGATGAAATTTTATGAATCGATTAAGACATGTATTATTTTATGTTTTTAATGAAATATGTAGCTTGCATCCACACCAACTAATTCAATTTAATGATGTATGCATGATTTCTATTTTTATGTTTATATTTTTGTAGATCTTTAGAGGTGATCCGCACCAACCAATGTAGCTCCTACTACCTTCCAATGAAACTACATGTTCTTTCAGTATGGTTGTTGCTTTGAGGTATGTCTTAGAGGCTATATATGTGGGAGCGCTTTTCGTCCCACAAGAATATTCGATTGAAAGATCCCCCTTTCTTCTTCGCCCCCTCTTTCTCCCTGCAAAATAAATCGGATAAGAGGACAACACCCATGGGGTGTTGGCCAAGGCCCTCCGATGCCTAAGTTAGTTAAAGTGTTTTGTAAGAAAGAACTAGCTAAATAGGGTACGAAGATATATATGTAAGGTGTAAACCGGGTGGCCGGAAGGTGTAAACCGAGTGGCCGGAGCCTTGTGAAAAAGGGAGAGAGAGTATGGCGGCTAGGATTTGTGAGGGATAATCTCTGTAGAGTTTCAATAGGAATTTAGACGTGCCTCAACCCTTGTGCATAGCCATCTATTTATAGGGGCCTCGGAGGCTAGGGTTTCAGAAGAATAATTTCGCAGATGGAAAGGAATTATTCTTCCCTGATTTGGTGAGATTGGCTTAATTAGGGATTTTATTTAAATCAAATCCCTAAATATGGTAGGAATCTAATCAATCCCAATTTAATTAGGTAACTCCCAATTAAATTGAGTAACTCCCAATTAGGTCGAATAATCCCCAAATGGAAGGAAATATTTGACCTAGGGTTTTGATTTAATTTGGTTCCCACAAATGCCACCCAACTTCTGCATGGCACGTGGTGGCATGTAGGAGATGTGAATCATCTGTTGGACTGTCCAGCTGTAACTAGGGTTCCTTCTTGGATTTGGGCTCCCAATTGGAGTGGGCTTTTGACTGTTCTTGGAGTTGGGTTCCTAGTAGGAATGGGCATGCGATTCCTTCTTGACCTAGGATGCCCAACCTGTATAAATGCATGGCTTTTCTTCACTCTTCTTCACATCACAAACTTAACTTCTCTACTTTCTAGCTTGAGAGAGATCTTGGAGAATTTGAACTGCTTGTCGAAGAGAGGAGTCGCGGTGCATCCCAAGGTAAGTCGAGTGCGTGTATCTCTTTTTCTTCATCTTTTCTTCTTTTTTGCTTCGAGGATCAACTAGGGGAAGCCCAGCTAGTTGTCGTCGTGACAGGCGACGGTTGGTAGTGGGCGGCAGCCGTGGTAGAGTAGGTGCGTGCAGGTGGACCAGCTACTGCATATCGTCTCAGGTCTGGGCTGAAGCATGCTTGGCCTCATGCGTTGCGAGCCTCATCAGCTGGGTAAGTATTGGGAGGAAGTTGGTGGTCAGCCCCCTGCCCAGGATGTTGAGAGATGGAAGCAAAATGGTCCAGACTATGATGATTTGCCCAAAGGAAGGCTGATGTCAAGTCTTCAGGAAATAGAGTTGCGACTTCGCGTGCGAATGATGTGTCTCCGTTGAGGAATAAGCCAAAGCTCCCTTCTACTAAGAAGACTTAAGTAGGAGCTGTTCCCTCGTCATCTTCTAGGGTTAAACATCTCGTTGGTGCAGATAACAGGAAGGTTGGTGGTATGCGCAGTGATCAGAATGTTCTACTCAAGCCTCTTGCTGACAAGCTTGGAAACCGTGATCTGCTCCGTGAAGTGGTCCGCTTGCGAACTAGTTCACCTACCTAGAAGCAAAGAGATGTTGGTATTATTCTTCGAAGTTCTAGTCGTCTGCACCAGTTAAGGGATGGAGTTGATTCCCGTTGTTGAGTCATGAGTAGTCGAGCATATAGTTGATTCAGCATCGTCAACTCCTTTGGAGGTGAGGATGGCGGCGGCTGAGAAGATGAGAGAGTCATCTATCCAGGTGAAGGGTTCTTCTACAACCTCAGTAGCTAATCCCGAGGTGGACAAGTCCATTCTTGAAGGGGATGCAGACGTGTCTGATCCACTGAAGACGAACCTTCAGTCAAGCCCGTCTGCTTGCTTCAAGCTGGTTGGTCATATCCATAAGGCTGGTGATCTTGACACAGTCTCAAGTCTCTCCTTGGAAAAACAAAAGGAAGTAACATTTCATCTACTTCAAAGAGGAGTAGTTTTTGCTGTTAAAACTATCTGAATCTCGTCTACTGTTGCCCCCTCTTCTGATGCTGACTTGGTTAGTCGAAAAGATGCCTACTTCCATCTTAAGCATAAGAATGCTGACGTCTCCTTTTGTTATGACAAGCTTTTGGCTAGATTTGGCGCCTATAAAGAGCTGAAGAGTAGGCAGCTGAATGCAGCAGATGAGGTAGTGACAGACGTCGCAGATTGGGCAGGTGGAGCTACTGAGAACGTGGTTGATCAGGCGGATGCCGAAGAGACTGTAGATCAGGGATCTCCTGTTAGCGTCTCGGAGTAGATGAAGACTCTTTTATTTTTTTTTCCAGCTTTTGCAGTCTGCTTTTCTTGTTTAGAATAATTGGTCTTGTTTGGACATCTTCTTTTTGTTGAACTTGGGCGGTTGGTCAGCTTGCTATGGAAATTTCAGTTATTTTTTCAACTTCACTTCGCATATTGACTTGGGAACTGCTCGAAAAACTAACCAGTATCTTTATTGTGTGTCTCCATTAGGAAATTTATAAGTGTCAGGGTGCCTCTTGAGGGACTCCTGGCATGTTCTACCTATGTCCAGAGACATGTCGATGAGAGTGGCCTGTTTGACCTACGTCCGGAGATGTGTCAATGAGTGTGGCCCGTTTGGCCTACATCCAGAGACGTGTCGATGAGTATGGCCCATTTGGCATACGTCCTGAGACGTGTCGATGAGAGTGACTTGTTTGGCCTACGTTCGGAGACGTGTCGATGAGTGTGGCTTGTTTGCCCTACGTCCTGAGACGTGTTGATGAGAGTGGCCCGTTTGGCCTACATCTGAAGACGTGTCGATTGCATTTTTGAACACTCCATTAGAAAGAAAAGCTTGAACTTGTATTGATGTCTATGTGGCTACATTGCTTTATTGAACAAAAGAGATGAGTTATTGTGTGTCTCCATTAGGAAATTTATAAGTGTCAGGGTCCCTCTTGAGGGACTCCTGGCATATTCTGCATATGTCCAGAGACATGTCGATGAGAGTGGCCTGTTTGACCTACGTCCGGAGATGTGTCAATGAGTGTGGCCCGTTTGGCCTACATCCAGAGACGTGTCGATGAGTATGGCCCATTTGGCATACGTCCTGAGACGTGTCGATGAGAGTGACTTGTTTGGCCTACGTTCGGAGACGTGTCGATGAGTGTGGCCTGTTTGCCCTACGTCCTGAGACGTGTCGATGAGAGTGGCCCGTTTGGCCTACGTCTAAAGACGTGTCGATTGCATTTTTGAACACTCCATTAGAAAGAAAAGCTTGAACTTGTATTGATGTCTGTGTGGCTACATTGCTTTATTGAACAAAAGAGATGAGTTGCAGGGGTAACATCAAAAGTAACTTATCTTCAATGGAGGTGAGGGAGGCTTGGTCGCCTGCTTGATCTTTCTCTACTACTCCCCAGTGGTCAGCTCGGGCTCTTAGAGTCAATTAGGATCGTGCTGATCTGTATGACTTTTTTCGTGGAGGCTCGTTGGCAGATGCGTCACGATCCTTGATTTGCTGGATAGCCCCCCTTGCAATGAATTCTGTGCAATGCCTGTCTCCGACTAGTTCTTCGAGGTGCTTTTTCCAGGTAAAGCAGTCCTTTGTGTAATGATCGTGCCCTTCATGGAATTCGTAGTATCTACTGGTATCCTTCTTGGCTAGGTTTCCCTTCAAAGGCGTTGGTTTCTTCAACCAAGGCATGTTCTTTACTTGGGCCAGGATCTGGTGTATCGGGATAGTGAACTTGGTATAGCTCTAGGCTACTGAAGCACCTCCTTGAGGCTGTAATCCGCGCTTGCCTCCATCCTTATCATTTATCCTGCCATTCCTTTGGCTTGCCTGCTTAATCGGTTGATCGGCTTGCTTGGCAGCCTTCTTTGCGGCGATCTGATCATCGTCCCAAAGTGCGTAGCGCTCTGCTGTGGTGAAGACTTCTACCAGTGTTTGGCATGGAGAGATGGTCAGCTCACAATACAGCTCACACTCAGTTGGCAAGCCTCTCTTAAAGGCCGATGACGCGATTCAATCGTCACATCCAATAATGTTTGCCCTTTCTGCTTTGAACCTCTTGAACAGGTGGTCAGGGTTCTTCTTGATCGTCCAGTAAGAAGTGTATTCTTTGGTGAAGGCGTAAGCTAGCTCCTTGAAGCTGCTGATCGATTTGGATGGCAGGGTGTGAAACCAGTCTTAGGCTGTTCCTAGCAAGGTCATTGCAAACACCTTGCACATCAGCGTGTCGTTCGCCTTGAAGAGGATCATGACAGTTTTGAAGTGCTTTAGATGGCTATCGGGATTGGAATCCCCTTTGAAATGCGTGAATGAAGGCGTTGAGAATCTCTTTGGGGGAGCAATCTGCTCGATTTCGACAGTGAAAGGTGTAGAGTTTACTTGGTCCACCTCTCTGCGTAGAGCATCTTCGAAATTTCCGCCAATCTTTAAGTTAAGAAGTCGGTCGTTTACGAGCTTCTCGATGTCTTCCGCGTGCATGGCTTGCCGATCACATTGGCGACCCTTGTGATTCAGGCGGGGATGGTTGACTTCCTCGTCGACTTGAAGAGGTTGACCTCCTTGGTTTCCCTGCCCATGAGGTAGATTGGTGGATTAAGCTTGCGAAGATTCCTTCGCGAGTTGATTCTTAAGCGGGTTAGTGAGCATCAATCATTGCGTTCGTCAGAGTACGACTTGCAGATGTCTGCGTCTCATCAGCACGATCTTGTACTCTCCCTTGCCCGTTCATGCCTGTCCGACTAGCCTGGGATCTCTCAAGATGCTCGCCAGTATGCTCGCGGATCCCTCTTTCCTTGCCACGGGCTCCAAGGTCAAGGCCTTGATTCAAGTTGATCTGCTTGAGTAGTTGGCCGATTAGATTGTTTTGGTTGTCAACCCTCTGCGTGAGTTGATCAACCAGTGAGTTGAGGCCTGCTTGACTGTGTTGGTCGGGAAGAGAGGTGTGGATCGGGCCCAATGACATATGGGATAGGGCTCCATTAGATGCGTACACAAGTGCATATGTCAAGTGTGGTGGCAGAGGAGGGAGCGAGTGGATTTGCTCCAAGATGGCGTCGTCGCTTGGTCATTGCGTTGGCAAGGTGGAGAAGGCCATGGGGCCATGCAATCTTTAAGTTACGAAGTCGGTCGTTTACGAGCTTCTCGACGTCTTCCGCGCGCATGGCTTGCCGATCACATTGGCGACCCTTGTGATTCAGGCGGGGATGGTTGACTTCCTCGTCGACTTGAAGAGGTTGACCTCCTTGGTTTCCCTGCCCATGAGGTAGATTGGTGGATTAAGCTTGCGAAGATTCCTTCGCGAGTTGATTCTTGAGCGGGTTAGTGAGCATCATTCATTGCGTTCGTCATGCAATCGTTCACGGACTCATGCCCCTTGTGAGCCCAGTCTTGAATGGATTGTCGACCAGCTCAGAGTACGACTTGCAGATGTCTGCGTCTCATCAGCACGATCTTGTTCTCTCCCTTGCCCGTTCATGCCTGTCCGACTAGCCTGGGATCTCTCAAGATGCTCGCCAGTATGCTCGCGGATCCCTCTTTCCTTGCCACGGGCTCCAAGGTCAGGGCCTTGATTCAAGTTGATCTGCTTGAGTAGTTGGCCAATTAGATTGTTTTGGTCGCCAACCCTCTGCGTGAGTTGATCAACCAGTGAGTTGAGGCCTGTTGCGTAGATACAGCTGCACCAAAATGGATTAAGCTGCATCCTCAACTTGTGATACTCGCAAGTGCACTTCGGCCGTTCCGGAGTGCACCATCACGGTGGTTTTGCTCCTAAGGCATTTGCTTCCAACCATGGTTGTTTGAAAGGCTTTAGTGGATTGGAAAATGGATTTGGAGCACGCTTTGAGTATTATTTCGCGCTCTCAATGAAAGCACCAATTTGTGGGAGCGCTTTTCGTCCCACAAGAATATTCGATTAAAAGATCCCCTTTTCTTCTTCGCCCCCTCTTTCTCCCTGCAAAACAAATCGAATAAGAGGACAACACCCGAGGGTGTTGGCCAAAGGCCCTCCGATGCCTAAGTTAGTTAAAGTGTTTTGTAAGAAAACACTAACTAAATAGGGTACGGAGATATATATGCAAGGTGTAAACCGGGTGTCCGGAGCCGTGAGTGGTGACCGGAGCCTTGTGAAAAAGGGAGAGAAAGTATGGCGGCTAGGGTTTGTGAGAATCTCTGCAGAGTTTCAGTAGGAATTTAGACGTATCTCAACCCTTGTGCATAGCCATCTATTTATAGGAGCCTCGGAGGGTAGGGTTTCAGAAGAATAATTCCGCATATGGAAAGGAATTATTCTTCCCTGATTTGGTGAGATTGGCTTAATTAGGGATTTGATTTATCAAATCCCTAATTATGGTAGGAATCAAATCAATCCCAATTTAATTAGGTAACTCCCAATTTGATTGGGTGACTCCCAATTAAATTAAGTAACTCCCAATTAGGTCAAATAATCCCCTAATGGAAGGAAATATTTGACCTAAGGGTTTTGATTTAATTTGGTTCCCACAATATATATGTTGCTATGTTGAAGATATATGTTTATGTATGTTGTTTTTTTCCT
>NW_018922044.1:231094-264864 GCF_002207925.1 Prunus avium | reverse complement strand
TCTCTCTCTCTCTCTCTCTCTCTCTCTCTCTCAGTTTCTCTCTCTCAGTTCCAGAACTTGAACAAGAATACACCTCTGTATATTCAAAAGCGAATCATGAATTATAATGTTGGGCTAATTTATTAATAGATATGTGGGTGTGGATGATGTGTTGTAGTTTGTCTTGTTTGCCGCGGGTTTTATCGTTATTTGCCATGGCGTTTTTTTTTTCGAAAATAGAAAATCCTGCGGGACAAATTAAAATAAACTTTAGTAACAACATCAATAGGAAAATTACTATAGCATGAATGATTACAGCTGTGCCCATTTGCTATCTGATCCGCAACCATGTTTGCCTCAAGGAAAATGTGGGAAATTTTACTTTACATAACTTGTCCAAAAGCTTCCATATGTCTTATGCAATTGATTGGATACTCCAAGGTAATTGAGTTTTTTTTTTATTTTTAGTGATTTGTAATTTTGTATAAGTATTTTAGAATCTCTTTCTATTTTACCTTTGAAAATTTCATGCGGCTAGCCCAAATTAAAGCTTGCTTTAAGACCATTGCTTCAGCTTGTAAAACAGAGGTGTATTCTAGTGGCTGTGATCGTGCAATATAACTGGTTTCTTGTCTGAGTTTCGAATGATAAAACCTATAGTAGAATTGTCATTAGTGTAAAATTTCATAGAGACAGGTCAGCGGCTCACTACTAGCAACAACCAGCATATAATGGGCCATATGTGAAGCTAAGTCTACATCTGAGTCAATTATTCAAGCCTAACACGTGAGCACCACGTATTGGGTAAAGGTAAACATTCAAGCCCAACATGTGAACACTACATATTGGGTAAGGGTAAAGGCTCAATTCAGGCCCAATCAATCAACCCACTCTGATACCGTGTAAAATTTCAAAGAGACGGGTCAGCGACTCACTACTAGCAACACCGATATTGTCTCTAACTTAACCACCTACAAAGCCCAGTATGTGTAGGGTTTTATCACAAAAGGCCTCGGTGATATTAGTAGTGGAGCCGTTCATTATATATTTTATTTTAATTAGTCAAATTTCCGATGTGGGACTTATATTCTTCAACAATTAGCTATACCACAATTTTTTTTGCCATGGCCTTGTTGATTGCATTCATTATTTTTGACTTATTTACATAAAACCTACATCCTATAAACTTACCAACCCACGTGTGAGTTTGTAGGCTTTTTCAAAGTTTGTGTATAAACTTTTATGGGTCAATTGGCCTCCTTTGTCCCGAGATGCGTCCGCCCTACCTATAAATGTCTACAAGCTTAAATGGGCCAAGCTCAAGGCCAACCGTAGCCCAATTTTTTTGATCGAGTCCAAAATTGGAGTCATTCTATAGTGAGGATCTAAGGTCCTTAGATGAGGTCTTTATCTCTTAACTTTTAAATCAAACTAATCAATTTAATCCAACGGCTAATCAATTTTATTAAATGATTAAGAGATAGGGTATTGTCTAAGGGCCAAGGCCCTCACTATAAAATTCTTGTCCAAAGGTGACCCTTCGAAAGTCTGTAATGGACTGTACATGGCATGTTCTTGTTTTTTTGTTTTTTTGTCGGAAGCTGGAACGAATAAAGTCTGTAATGTACTGGACATGGCATGTTCTTGTTTTTTTTGTTTTTTTGTCGGAAGCTGGAACGAATCGAATGGTCTCTTTAGGTGTAAGGTGGCGGATTTACTGACTTAACCCACAAATTAAAATAGGAAACGAAGAAAAAGGAAAAATGCTTGTAACTGAAACTTATATTTTGATTTTAGTGCAAAAATTACATTTTGCACTAGCCAAAAAAAGAAGAATTATTTTCACATGCCCCACCCACAGAAAACAAAAAGAACGAAGAAAAAAGAATCTAAAAAGGAGAGCAAAAATCATAAATATACACCCAAACCCAACCCAGGTTTACCTCCTTCATGCCATATCCCAATAACACTCTGATGAATCTTTCACCATGACGACGTTAAACGATTATTACTATGAATTCCAAACACCACCCACAACAACCACTAAGATGCTGCTGATAATGAAGAATTTGCCGATGAAGATGATGATGATGGATGGCTGCGACAGAACTGGAAGCTACCCTCCTCCATCCTCTCGACCACATAATGCCCCAGCGTCTCACTCGCCTCCACCAAATTCTCCCTACACAAAAACTCCTCCCCGCAGACCCTCTGCACCTCCCCGCCAAAATCATGCACGAACACGTGCGTCTTCCCGTTCCCGCCCTTTTTGCTCCTCGCCAGCACCCCCGACGTGAATATCGGCATCACCCGCCCGGGCGCGTCCGGCCAGTCGCCACGTGGCCCGTCCACCAGGATGACGTCCCAATCAACCTCGTACACGTGGTTCGGCAGGTCGTTGATCCCGAGCTTGCACTCCGAGAACAGCAGGTTCTGCACCGGCCTGCACTCGTTTCGTATTTGCTCTTTTGCCACCGCCACCAGCTCCTTGAGCTCTTTCGATTTTGTTGTGTACTGCACGTCGTACGCGTCGATTTCAGGGTGCTTCTCCTCCATGTAGGCGGCGAAGTAGCGGTTTTCGTCGATGAAGACGGTGCGGCCGTTGTTGTTGAGGGCCTTCCAGAGGAGGGTCTCGTGGGTGAGGCCGAAGATGAGGAAGTTGCAGGGGGTTGAGCATTTCCGGAGGGCGTCCGAGATGGGCTTGATGTCAGCGTGCGACATTTTGAATGTGTCGTTAGATTTGGCGGCGTAGTAGAGGAGGGTGTTGATGACGGTGGTGGGGAGCTGGGGGACGGCGGAGGAGGCGGTTGTTGTGGTGGTTATTGTTGCGGCGGAGATGGTGGTTGTGGTGGTTGATGAGTATGCGTACAAGCCGCTTGTGTAAATGATTGTGAGAAGGAACGCAAGTGTGAAGATGGACATGAAGGCTAGAAGCCAGAGGCGATTGGAGGTTCCTTGTTTCTGTATGTAGGGGTGGAGAAGGATCAGCTTTGTGTTGCTGATGTTCTTCATCTCAACTGGGTTGAGAGATCAAAACAGAGAAAGAGAGAGACACTTTGATCAGAGTGTGGCTTGTGTTACAATGGAAGGTGAGTCTCTGTTTCTCTGTTTTCTGTTTTGAGAATATTGGAGAGGGTATGATTTAAAGATTGTGTTGAATAAGCAAGCAGAAAACTGAAGCAATGTGGGATGAAGAAACTGAAGGTGACCTTACAATCACCCTCTAAGCATTCTAGAAATCAAATTATTTTTAAAAAAATTGAGAATGAATTGTTTATTGTTATTAGTTATAACTGCTCTTTAGTTGGTGGTTTGTTTCCATGCAATCTTTTATTTGTTTATGTTCTGTCCAGTATGTATGTGTATGTATGTATTTTAGTGCTTGTGAAGTAGGAGGAGAAAACAATGGGGGTGGTTGGTGAGAGAGAAGGTAGATGGGTTATGGGTATGGGTGTTTTTTTTTTGCTGTAGTACTAGTGACCCCATAACTAATTACAAGCCTCAAGTCGCTTTACCTTGTTCAATTGAGCTTCACATCTCAAGTAACCTCTTTAAATATGCAATTCCTCAAGTAAGTAGCTGCCTTTGAAGATGACAACTTACCTGATTCAGATTGTCTGATCGATTCCCCCATTGAATAAACATGTTTTATTAGAATATCTAGTGCTCCTGTCTTTGTGCAGTTGGGTTTGTTTATGTTTACCAAATACACGAGTGAGACTTTGGAACTCATTATGAAGATGACAACATTAACAGGTAGCCCCCGACAAACAAATATACAAAATGCCCAATGTTTGTGGTGTAGTTATTTAGTATTGTACTAAATATTGGTGGCTTGTCTTCCTCTGTCAAAGGAAACAATAAATTGGCAACGATTGTTACACAAAAACATATTGAAATTATTAGACTGAATTTCTAGTATTAAATTAATTCCTTAGTTCTTAGTATATGTATATGCATTTTCAGCTCTTTCCCCTTGAACTTCTCCTACCAGTTCAATCTAAGTGCCTCATAATATTGTGTGCTAAGCTTGTAGCATCAGCAATAAAATGTTTGCTTCAAGCCTTGAAGTAGGTGGAATATGACGCAAAACACACCAGTATGGGCATTACACTATATAACAAAAGTTAACTTTAGAGATACCCTTTGCCTTTCAGAAACCAACTCCAACTCCAATTCCTATCCTCCTCCTATCTCCCCACCCCACCTTACCTTAGAAATGGTTGAAGGAACCAAGTCCAGGATTCAGTATCCCTAGCTGCGCCCCCCTAACAATACTTTAATACCATTGCTAGGAAAGATAAACTTCTCTCTTGTCCAAATCTTCTTCTATGCATAAGGTGATCCATGGCTATAATGCAATAGTAACAGAGTGGATCTACTCTAACCATAACAGAGTATTTGTTGTGGATTGAGCCACAAACTACTATGATGAAAATTGTTGTTATGTGGATTGGACCACTTTTACTTGCTACTTTATTAACTACCTCTCTATAAAAGTGGGATCCACATAGGTGGAAACCTACTTATGCAATTATTCCCAGGTGCTGGTGCTATGACCTTAAAGGCGGAAGATCCTTCTCTGGTTTTAAGTTTAACCAAGGCGGTTAGTGTGAGTGGTTCGGCACTCTCATTCCTTAAGAGAGGTCAGGGGTTCGATCCTTGCTCTCGTACGGAGTCACCACTTTGGCCAACACTTTACCCCTTACGGGCCGACCCGGTGTGAGCGGGGATTAGTCTGGATTGTGGTTAAGGCTTAAAGGTGCCACCCATAGTTGGGGCCCATCCAGGACCACCTCATGGTTCAGACCAACAAAAAAAAAAGTTCTTCAATCAATGAAATTGTACTTGGTTTGCAAATAGAAATGAAAATTAACTAAGAAGCTTCCAAAAATATCTCAAATTCCGGCACAAATAAAAACCTTATTAATTAAACCACATAAGTTCAGAAAACAAAACAAAACAACAACAAAAACATGAACCCTAAACCCTCCTGTTCCTTGGACAGCAGCAGGGAAGATTCCCATTTCCCTGCGGCCCTGATCCAGCTGATGCTGATGACCGAGCTTATTGAGTTGGTGGAACCACTGGTAGAAAACCACGAAAATTGGGGGACCCCACCTGGTACCGAAGCTTCCCAGCTAGCCGCGGATTGGCCTTCAAGTATTTCTTAATATGTTCCCATGCTGCCCTTCTCTCTAGTTCTGGGTCTCCGGGCAGCCCTTCGAATGACCTACACATAAAAAATCATCATATATGTACGTAAAATCGAAAATTTAATAATGTGTATACAATGTTGCAACATGTTTACTTTGTCACATTAGAAACACATTAGGACTCTGGATCTCATATTCGAACAAACACTAACTCAAACTCCATTTGAATAGAGAAATTTGAAAGAACTGCCGAATTTACTAGTATATTTGAAATGGATTCCCAATGACTGACTATATGCAAGGAATTATCTGAAATTTATATATTTTTTAAATTTGAAATTCATAAGTATCTATTTATATGATCAAATTGTCTTGTAAAAGAATACTTTTGTATGGACGTGTGTATTAATAATTGAAATTGAGTATTTTTATACCTGAATTTTTCAAGGTCAAATAGCTCAGTCATCTGCGCGATTATATTAGGATTATACCGCTCGAAATCCTTGAACTCTTTGAGAATGGACTTTGCATCATCATATCGCTTACTGCGCATAAACATAGTACATAATAAGAACATGAACACGACAATGTTTGTAAGGTTAGAAACTTTGTTAGTAATGAAGATTAATTATCAGAGTCATTAGTTGATTACTTATCCATGGCCTCCAAGAACTTGTGCCACCGGATCTCGTGGATGATACGAGTTGAGCAGTAGTTGTCGTGCACGGTTGTGAAACCGCTCACATACTCCTCTGCTTTCTGAAATGCTCCGCGGATGAAGCAGTCCTCAAAGTAGTTCAGGTTAAAGAACAATCCTGATTCCCTCTCCACCCTACATGTATATATATAGGGTACAAATTTATATCATATGAGAAAAAAAAAAAAGCAAAACAAGCAAGAAAGTCCAACCCAAAGGACAAAGGCAGTCGTGCTTCCACGTGTCAACATTGATAGTTTTAGTTATTAACGTGTGTGAAATTCACATAAGTTAATTAATGACAATTAATCATCTCATGCACGTACACAATTGTTGTTCTTGACATTAAAGGGAAATTAAATTGAGAAAAAAAAAACCCACTTGCGTGCAGATTCATGTAAATTAGCTCCCTCAAGAAATTGTATTATGGAGAGAATAGAGTCACGATGGGTACCAGCCATCTGTGAAATATTTGTGACAGCCCTGTCAAAATGGGCCAAAAATCAGTAAACCATATTAGCAAACACAGACACATATAGAAAAAAAAAATCAGAAATATAAGATAATATTTGTCTAAGTAGCTAGAATTGAAGCAAAACAAATGGGATTTTGAGAAGGCGACATCATGGAAAACCCAAAACAGATTTGATATGCTAGAAACAATGGCCGGTCTAGAAAGGTATTGTTATTAAAAAGATGTAGCAAGAAATAGAGCTCAAATTCTATATGAAGAGAGCAACTTTCTTAATCAAATGAGAAATTTACAGAAATGTTGCACCCAAAAAGAACAAAAAAAACAAAAGGAGAATTTGCTCTTACTTGAAAACTCCCTTCGGCCGAGATTGCTCTAACACTGCATCAAATGGCTTGGGAGAAGAAGAATCCAATTTATAGGAGAAGCAGCATCCAATTTATCATGGCTCCGACAGCGGAGGGACTATTTGGTCATTGTCATGACCTCCTGAGAGACACATCAATGTGGGTCCCATGCCAGTGTATGATAAGGCTATTCACATTTCCATGTGGGGGCGTTACGCTCTTCCAAATAGGAAAACGAGTTATGCTAGGGTGGAGGCATCCTTATTGTATTTTCATGCACTCTCACTTGATAACCAATGGATTACATATTTAATTTGATGCATATTCTATTTTTTATTTTTTATTTTATAGTGGAATTATGTATATTTTTTTGTTTATCAAAGCAGTATTTCGAATTTGAGATATATTCTGACTTTAAATTAAAAAAAACACTAAACTAATAACTCATTTTATATGTTAATTCAGTAGTAAAAATTGGACTAAAATATTACAATATTTTTATCATCGAATGTGTAGAATGTAAGTGGGAAAAAAGAAAAAAAAAAAACCAATTGAAGGAATCGTGTGGCATTGTGTTTAGTGAAAAACTATTAGGCCACAGGTGCCACCCATAGTTGGGGCCCATCCAGGACCACCTCATGATTTAGACAAAAAAAAAAAAAAAACTATTAGGCCACTGTTACTAGAGAAGATTTAAAAGATATAAGAAAATTTGCATTTGATATTTTTAAAGTGTGATGTGTACGTTTAGCTATTAAAATATTTGTAGTGAATTATTGTTGTTAGCTCTCGCGTGAAGTTCACGATTAAGAAGCGCATGAAAGAATAGAAGTCCATAACAATCTATAAAAATACAACATAAATACTTTTAAGCTTTTAAGTCTATCATTTATTGATATTAGTTCATTCAAATGATGATTTATTCAAAAGAGTTCAGAATCTATGAAAGTGAGTAATTGAATCAAGATTACTAATCACGTATTTAATAATAACAAAGTTATATAATTAAACTTTTGTCACAAAATACGTGGCAATTCGGTTTGTTAATTATTTAACCAGACCCGTCAAGTTACCGAGTAAGATAATTGGGCCAAGATTTTTTATGAGTTTTGGGCTAATGTAACTTAAAAATTATATTTGGAAAAAAAAAAATTCTGATGGGCCAAGCAAAAACTCTTGGTGGATCAGCCAATGGGTTTCCACCACAATGGTTGTAGATTCCCCCTTCCCCCACCAGTGGAGTTTCTTTCTTCCAATGTAACCAAAAATAAAAAACTCCCAGTGGATCTACTATTCTCTCAATCCCTAAATTAAGAACATTTTATTTTTCTTTAGTTTAACTTTTTTTAGTCCTTTAATTAAAAAATAAAATTTATTTTGTGCCTACAAGAGTTACTATTTCAAAAGCAAATCAAACGAAAATATGAAACTAAAAAAAATTTATCAATTTTAAATAAATAGGTATGAGCATCATTATAAAAATTGATGCAGTTTATAAAAAATAAAAATAAAAGAGTAAGGATGAAATATAAAATAATAGATAAGGAAAAACGCAATCAATAGAGTCCATGAGAGCGTTTGTGAGTCCAACTGCAGTGGAACACTTCCTCTGCTCTTTTGGTAATTTGGTAAAACAAGGTAACATTTAATTCTTGTGGTTGTGTTCAAAGAATTTAGGTTGGTGTGAGGCCATGTCATCGTATATGGAAGGCCATGCCAGCACAGATGGGGCCCACTTTGGCGCGTGAAAGCTTTTGGCCTTGACACATCAGAATTTCATGTACAATCCTTTTAGGCTTAGGATTACCATAAATATACAGTCCGTGACTAAATTGGGTTTAAATTAGTTGCAAATTACATGTTGTGCACCTGCTAATCAAGCCACAAAGCGAATGTGAATATATGCAAAAGTTTATCATGGGCGGCTTGCAATATTTAATTTAATTTTTTATTTTATTAAATTTATGTGGGGTATCCTATAAAAGTTGTTCGAAATAAAAGTGAAGCTTTATTCTGATGAAGTAATTTCAAATATAGGAATTTATAAGGTTAAATTGTATGTTTATACCAAAATTTGTATAAGAAGAAAATAAAGAGAACAAATGGATTCCAAATATACTACATCTGATATAATGTTTTGTAGTTCTTTTATAGCACATTTCTTTCAAATGCCTCCGTCCAAATGGAGCCTTGTATACATTGAATTTGGAAAAATAAAAGTTATTTGCATTCAACATGTACCAAATTAGTGGATATAATATTGTAAAGGAAGTGTCACTTTAATTATTTGTAAGGTCCGATAGTCAAGTTAGGATGTGACAAGGACTTCTGAAGAATTTAAACATTTACTATAGTTGAAAATTCATTTTATTAAAAGCACAACTAATTTTTTAAGAGTTGAGCTCATTTACTGCATAATTTATACTCGACAAAATTAGAAGTTATTTAAGCCCATTCTAATCTTAACTCATTTTTCGATACCAAAGATTAGTTCATCTAATATATTGTTTGAGGAACATGAGTTTATGTAATACTTTAAGACCAAAACTTAATGTCCTAATAATCTTCTATAGAAACATGAGTTAACTTGTCAACTGATTTGGTTAAGCAATATAGTACATTGATTGAATCACCCTTTAATTTAGTATTTCTCTCCACGTTATTTAAGTTCAATTGATTGTAATTTTTTTTTTTTCCGAAACAGTAGAGATTCAATTGAAAAACAGGGCACAAACCCAGAATACAACAATAAGAACACAGCCCCATAAGGAGGTTCTTGCAATACATAGACTAAAACGACATAGCCAACTAAGCACAAGTATTACAAGATAGTTAGAAAACAAAAATACAACTTGAAACCCAACAAACAAGTTGTCACATATGAGGAGGACCTAAATCCCTGCAAACACCAATGCTTTAAGAAGATCAAGATAGAGAATATTCTTTCTAATTTCATAGGACAGGAAGGCATAACTACTCAACTTCCACTAGGATAGTCCAAAGAATATCACAACAACTCCTAATCACCCCAAGCACAATAAAAAGTAGATCCACCAAAATCAACAGCTCCACCTCCAATATAGAGAGATCTACATATCTAGCAAGATCTTCCAATTACTAGCCCCAAAAGACTGGGACACAAACCCTAAAGAAGAAAAAAGAAAGAAACAAAATCTTGCGAAAGTAAGGAGCAGACAAAACCCAACAAATGTTGGGAGGGAAAACCTCTCCACAACATGGGGGGGGAGGCCCAAATTATTAACCAAAGGGGGTGGTTCTAAGGGACCAAGGAGATTTTCAGATTTGGAGCGGTTTTGAGTTGGGGGGAAAAGAAGAGTCTTTTTGTGTTTGTTTATCTATGCAATAGTTTGGTTCAATTGATTGTAATTCTAACCCTTTTACTTATTTTCTTCTTGTCACATGAACTAACCTTATGAAATAGTTTTTAATAAAAAAAATTATGAAATTGAAAAAAAATAAAAGAAAAGAGAGAGAGAGAGAGAGAGAGAGAGAGAGAGAGAGAGAGAGAGAGAGAGGAATTTGGTTCAATCCCCACCACCACTCTCCTCTCTCTTCCTCCTCACTGAACCCTTCACTGACCACTGAGGCGGGTGAGGCTATGCGAAGTTTTTAGAGAGATGGATCGACAACTCATCACTAGTAATATCAATATTGTCTCCAACTTAACCACATACAAAGTCCAGTAATTATGAGGCTTTATTTAAAATACATTGATGCTATTATAGTGGAACCATTCATTATATATTTTATTTTAGGGCTTGTCTGATATAGGTCCCTACAATTTCTATTTCCTAGACATATACCCATCATTCTATACATCTATGTGTAAAACCCAATTTCAAACTTGAGATATAATAGGTCATAGTATTCCTATGTTTTTACATCCTTGCCATCAGACTTCATATTTTATTTATAATTTATTCCAAGCATTTCATTAACTGCCATAATTGTAATTAAAACTCCCTATTAATAGCATAGCAATCACCCCATTTCTTTTGGTTGCCATTCCCCTAAAATTGCAACAAAAAAAAAAGTAAATTACATATCCAATAATGTACATATGAAAAATATAAATATAAATATATATGTATAAAAATATAGGTATATTATTTACCAAAAAAATTAACAAAAATAGGTCATAGGTTCATTATACTAGGTAAATTGTTTTACTAGGTACATTATTAGAGAAAAAAAAAATAGGTACATTATTTGGAGAGAAAAAATAAGTTCATTTAGAAAAAATAGGTTCATTAAAAAAAATGTTTTTCAAAAAACAAATAATAAATAGATTATCAAATTATTTTTCAACATAATTAGAATGTACACTATTATTCATAAAACTATAATAAAATAGATTACTAGTCGTATAATTCATAAAACGAAAACAACATTAATTCCTAAATTTAATATTGAATTTAAATTACTAATAAGTTAAATAGATTACTAGTCGTAATTCATAAAAGGAAAACAACATTAATTCAAAAATAGATTACTAATATTTTAATATGGAATTTAATATTTAATTTCAAATAAGTTTTTAAATTAATTCCTACATCCATTATAACTATTTGGAGATCTTTCCAAATTCAACGTGTGTCATTAGTTACACCCCCTCATAACACAATAACTTATAAATAGGGGTAGGTTTGGAATCCGAAAAATACAATAAATCAGATTTTAAGTTATATTAGGTAACTTGCTTAGTTGGATCCTAGTCATCGGGTATTATTTGAAAAAATTGGGTATTTTAAATAGAAAACTAAAGGAAAGGGTTGTAGGTGATTTAAAATGAATTTTATGGATCTAAGCTCAATTTACTATTTATTTTATTTAGTTAAGTTTTCGATGATGATAATCTCAAAAATTAAATAATTTAACAAAAATTACGAGTCGGGTGTACAAAGAAATTGGGTGTTCAAAAAAATTTATCCTCCAAATAATTATAGTCCGTTTTAGAGACGTGTCACACTCAGTCCAAGCTCAAAAACATAAAACATTAAAGTGAGTGCGGGCCCAGAGTGTTTATATAATACGAGTCACTGTCACTGTCATACGTTTGGACCACAAATAAGACTTCTTTTTTATCCTTACGTCAGATAGAGTCATGCATGCACTGACCCAACCTAGCTTTTTTCTCTGCCTACCCACCTTAGAGTGCGTGATATCTACGCACACCCCTTTGTGAAGGTAAATATATAAAAATAACTTTGTTTTTCTTTTTTATTTACTGCGTTTGGTTTCGATGCCATCGCCAAATGACTGAATC
Source organism: Prunus avium (assembly GCF_002207925.1). Next base: position 252,926 of record NW_018922044.1, on the reverse strand, counting down.
TCACTTTTAAAATTTGCATTTAGTATATAAATTCATACATGGGCAGGACCGGCTATGAGATTTTTAAGGTTTATGGCAACGTAAAAAATAGACCCTATGTATAGCTCCACACAAGAAAGATTATTTGATTTTATTTGCCTGTGCATGTATATTAAACCTTTTATAATCATAGAAAAAAGTTTAGGCCTCCGACAAAGTGTCATTTAATTTTTGTATATAAGAAATGATTGAACATCCTATGTATCTATAGCTCCACACACAAGAAAAATTATTTGATTTTATTTGCGCTTGTGTGTAGAATATTAAAAAAATAGAACTTTTATAACCATAGAAAAAAGTTTAGGCCTCAAACAAAATTTTATTTATTTTTTGTATATAAGAAATGATTGAAGACAAAAAAAAAGTACTAAAAAGAACCATGCACTCGCCTAGAAAAGAAATTAAAAAACATACATAATGCTAGGATCGAACCTGAGTTGGGTGTGCATTAAAAACTAACTTACCACTGCTGGAGTCAACTTAAGATAATATTGATGAGTTTATCTATATAACTAGTTACCAAAATATGACCACATAAAAAAAATAAAAAAAATTTGGGGCCCTCCCTTAAACTGGGGCCCAGAGCAGTCGCATTGACTGCCCTAGCTCAAGGCCGGGGTTGTATATGGGGTCGTTACAAATTCATACATGTCTGTTTGAGACACTACATTTTGGGTACCCAAATTTTTTTGTTGCTGAAAATGTATTATATATTCTCTTTATCATATGAATTTCCGATATATTTCTTTAATTTATAAAAAAAAGCAAAAGAATGTCAAACCATCCTAAAATGAGATTAACATCACCTTTAATGACCTTAGGGGATTGGTGAGGGGGTCTAATACAATCCCAAAAGGCTTTAGAGTCTAAGAATTCTCTTTAGTATGATCGAATGGAAACCATCTTGGACGATTCAAACTCATTTTCAATTTTGACTAGAAAAAGACCATTGAAAATAGCACGGGAACTACACATTATAAATCGAAGGCACAAACCATATTACTTAAGTCGAAGATGGGAACGACCCTTAAATTAGGGTGGGCTTCAGCTGAGTACATTTTAGAGTATCCATCTAATTTAGTGGGAATTAGCCCATTATATTGAGTAAAAATTGGTCCACTCCACTCAAGCAACTTTAAATACAAAGTTAGTCAACCGTTCAAATAAAATAGATGAAAAAAGAAGAATTTTGTTCATTCTCATGAAAAAAAGAAGAATTTTGCCCTTACGTCTCACATATATTTACAATCAATAACCTAAATAAAACAGCCAAGGCTACTCTAGCTACAAATAAGAAAATATTCTATGACTAAAACCAATAGTTCTGATATTAGAAAGTATTCAAATGATGCCACTTCAACGTTGGTAGCTTCAATGTCAATGATTTATATTCTAAATGTTTTGTATCTACAGGCACTTTATAGATATTAAATACATCACTGTTTTCTTTATAACTTTAAGCTATTAAAAATTAACACTCAACAAAGTCAAGTATGTAAAAGAAAAAATATATTTACGCATGGGATGCACACAAGTTTTTCCTTAAAAATTTTGAAAATTTTAAAAATATTCAAGTTTTAGGCGTTTTAATTTTCCCGAGGCTCTTTAAATTTTGGCCTTTTTGTAAAAATGAGTTTCGAACATTAATTAAGAGAGTTGCGATCACTATTCGCAGAGAAAGAATAATAATTTTCTATTAATAAAAGTGTAATTATGTGGTACGTTTCAATGTACCGGTGTATTATTTTATCAACGACTGGATTTTAGTTTCTTAATTTAATAATTAATAATGCGATACACCGGTGCATTGTATGTGCCGTAGAAGGAGAAAAACAAAAAAAGGTAAAAAAGTTGTTATAGAAATTTATCTTGAAACCTTAGCTTGTAAGTAAAAGGAAGAGAGTGACCAACACTCTCCCAAAACGGGCGCTGGAGACTGAAAACACCTCAACCGTCACTGTCCTCTTTTCACAAAGCTCAAACAGCTGTCAGGACTAAAGCTTTCTTGGGTGGGGCCCACAGACACTTGTCTCACATGGACAAAGTTTGCCGATCTTCTATCGTACTTATCATTGATAAGTAAAAGTACTTATACCTCGTAGGTACCGCCTCATTATATATAATATCTCTCTGCCCTCCCCTTCAGTCCCATTAACATTTCTCAGCAGCAGCACAGTAGCATAGGGAAGAGAGCTCTCTGAGATATATATATATATAAAGAGAGAGAGAGAGAGAGAGAGAGAGAGAGAGAGAGAGAGAGAGAGAGAGAGAGAGAGAGAGAGAGAGAGAGAGAGAGAGAGAGAGAGAGAGAGAGAGAGAGAGAGAGAGAGAGAGAGAGAGAGAGAGAGAGAGAGAGAGAGAGAGAGAGAGAGAGAGAGAGAGAGAGAGAGAGAGAGAGAGAGAGAGAGAGAGAGAGAGAGAGAGAGAGAGAGAGAGAGAGAGAGAGAGAGAGAGAGAGAGAGAGAGAGAGAGAGAGAGAGAGAGAGAGAGAGAGAGAGAGAGAGAGAGAGAGAGAGAGAGAGAGAGAGAGAGAGAGAGAGAGAGAGAGAGAGAGAGAGAGAGAGAGAGAGAGAGAGAGAGAGAGAGAGAGAGAGAGAGAGAGAGAGAGAGAGAGAGAGAGAGAGAGAGAGAGAGAGAGAGAGAGAGAGAGAGAGAGATATATATATATATAAAGAGAGAGAGAGAGAGAGAGAGAGAGAGAGAGAGAGTGAGAGAGCGTGAGAGTGAGTTTCAGTCCTCTGTTTCTTCAGTGGCTCTGTTCTTCTCTGTTTTGCAGGTAATCTTCTGGGTTTATCTTTTTTTACCTTTACCTCTGAAAAAGAGGTCAGCTTTTGCTTCTTTATGCCTTCTTTTTCATCCCACCTTCTTCTTTATGCCCTCTTGAATTTTACTGGGTTGTGGCTACTTTACTGTTTTTGATTTCTGAGAACCCTAATTTTCACTGACAAGGGTTGAAAGCTCTTGCTTTCAGCCCTCCATTTTTGCCAAATCATGAATGTTCTCGAGCCTCGATGACAAATAATTCTGGGTTGTCGTCAGGACGATTTCTTGTATCCGATTTGTTCACAATAAAGAGTTTTGTTTTATTAACAAAAAATATTGGTGTATTTTGTGGTTTGGTGCATCTCAGACAATTTTGATTGGTGTGAAGCCCTGTCTCTTTCAACGAAATATCAATTCCATGGAAAATTTTGACTCTTTTTGACTGTTTTTCTCAATATTTTCCAGGTTATGTGATTTTTTCTTCTTCTTCTTTTGGGTTGATAAATTGTTACATTTTCCATTAAAACAAACGGGCCCTTCTGTTGCCTGCATGTTCTTTCTTTGTATTTTGGGGAAATTCTTGCTTCTTTTTTTTGGTGTTGTTATTGGTGATATCGTCTTATTTGCAGGTTGAGGTTAAGGAGAAGTAATTATAATGACGTCGTCTCTCAGTAGGGACCTCATCTTCTTGATCTTGCAGTTACTTGAAGAGGAAAAGTTCAAAGACACTCTTCATAAGTAATTACTAATCCCAACTTCCCTGTCTTTATCTTGGATATGTTATGCAGCTATTATTGATTTATTTACAATTTCTGTTTTTTTTGGAAATCCTCAATCAGGCTTGAGCAAGAATCAGGATTGTTCTTTAATCTGAAGTATTTTGAGGAATTAGTACTTGGTGGGAACTGGGATGAGGTCGAGCGGTATCTTTTGGGGTTCACTAAAGTGGATGACAACCGGTATTCGATGAAGGTCTTCTTCGAAATTCGTAAGCAGAAGTATCTCGAGGCATTAGATAAGTAAGCATTTGATTCATAAAAAATTTCCCTTTTTATAAACAGCTCCATATCTTTTTTCTTTTTTTGAATTTTTTTATAACGTTGTATATAGTTTAATCAAATTTTGAAATTAACCAGACAGGATAGAGCCAAAGCAGTAGATATCCTAGTGAAGGATCTGAAGGTTTTCGCGGGTTTTAATGAAGATTTGTTCAAGGAAATCACTCAGCTCCTGACATTAGACAATTTTAGGTATATGTTCTAAACCAATTTTGTGAGCTTCAAAATTGCTTGTGGACTCATAGTGTTGTTCTCAACTGGCATTGTGAAATTGATTTGCGTTATGCAGGGAAAATGCTCAACTGGCTAGCTATAGAGATACGAAGACAGCAAGAGCAATTATGGTCATTGAACTTAAGAAGCTTATCGAGGCCAATCCTCTTTTCCGTGAAAAAACACAGTTTCCTAACTTAAGAACTTCAAGGTTGCGGATGCTCATTAACCAAAGGTAAACTAGTAATATACCATAAGAATAAAAAGAAAATTTGTGTTCCTTTCAAGTGAGTGAAATTCGTTTTTTTTTTTCTTTTCGTGTCACTTGTCTTATGGAATTTCGTTTGTGTGTGGCCAGAAAAATAAAAAGGTTCTCATATGTTAGAAGTGTTGCAATCTTTTTCTATAATGCTCTTCTATATTTTGCAAATGAACTGATTTTAGAATGAATATGGCAGCTTGAATTGGCAGCATTCCCTTTGTTCAAATCCCAGACAGAATCCTGATATAAGAACCCTATTTGTGGATCACTCTTGTAAAAATTCCAATGATTCATTCGCTCAATTAACAGCAAACAATCAGCTGATGGGTTCTGTACAAAGAGTTGATGGTTTTCTTCCTATGGGTTCTGTACAAACAGCAAACAGTCAGTTGATGGGTTCTGTAAATGGGGTACTGCCCATAGATTACTTGTTTCTTAATTTTTCTTCAGAGTGCTGCTGGAATGTTTAAACGTTAACTTATTTGTGCTTATTGTTTGAATTTTTCCTATCAGTCCTTCCAACCCCCACCAGCACCAGTTCATCCTCCGTTATCCGCATGGATGTCTATTCCTTCATCTGTAAATCATCCAGCAGCTTCTGGAGGAGGTATTGGTTTTGGTAGTCTAACAAATCCAGGTAGTTTTTTAGTTTTTATTTCTGAGTAATTTTCTCTAAGGATTTGAATCATGAATAAGCTTGTATTTTCATTTCTGATAATATTCTATTGCCTGGTCTAGCTTCATCAGTGAGGGGTCCTGGGGATTCTGATGATTTTTTCAGAACGCGATTCTCTGGGGTTTCAGACAGGGTAAGCTTAGGTCCAACTACATGATGAGCGCACAACTTGAATTTGGACCATATTTATTTATACCCTCTGTAGGTTATATTGCCAGGGATTAATCCAGGTCAAAGTAGTACTACATTTAACGCAACAGAATTCCCCAAGACGGTTGCTCGGACTCTGAATCAGGGGTCAGCTCCCACAAGCATGGACTTCCATCCTGTTCAGCATACGCTGCTTCTAGGTTGGTTGAGCTTTCCTTTAAGGACATATTTGGAATATAAGATGTTAATTTTTTAGAATACATGTATCTGTTTAAGCCGTAAGCTTATAAGTATTTCCTGCACCAGTTGGAACTAATGTGGGGGATATAAGCTTGTGGGAAGTTAGTTCAAGGGAGAAGTTGGTATCAAGAAATTTTCAGGTATGGGATATCGGAGCAAGTTCAATGATGCTAAAGGTATGTTCCCTTATCACAAGAGTTATATTAGAGAGCAAATTCACATTTTATTTCACGGGAATCATCTTAACTTAATTGATTTCTAATGAAACTCAGGCTACTCTGATCAAGGATCCATGTGTCACAGTTAAGCGTATACTTTGGAGCCCTGATGGTTCTCTATTTGGTAAGTTTGAATATATAGGATGACAGCTTTTTCTGGAAACAGGTTTAACATAATTGTTCTTTCAAACAGGAGTTGCATATTCTAAACACATAATGCAATTATACACTTATTTTGGTGGGAATGAGATTCGCCAGCATTTGGAGGTAGGTTCTGCTATCTTCTACCTTTTCAGAATATTTAAGTTTGCTGTTTTCTTTTCTAATAAGTTTTTCTTTTTCTAGATTGATGCCCATGTTGGTAGCATTAATGATCTGGCGTTCTGTAACCCGACTAAGCAACTCGCTGTCATTACTTGTGGTGATGATAAGGCCATTAAGGTTGGTTAGAAAAGTGGTTAGATAGTTGGTCGTGGAAAACATGATATCTTATACACCAATTTTGTGATTTATAGGTGTGGGATGCATCAAATGGGTCAAAGTTGTACAGTTTTGAAGGTCATGATGCTCCGGTCCATTCCGTGTGCCCTCACAACAAGGAGAATGTCCATGTGAGGACTTCACTTCGTAATTGTTTTTGGTTGATTAGTCCTTTTTCATCTGCGTTCTATGAATGAATGATTTACTCTCTATCTTTTTCATCTGTCTCAGTTTGTCTTTTCAACATCAGTAGATGGAAAAATAAGGGCATGGTTGTATGACAATCTGGGATCTAGGGTGGATTATGATGCTCCTGGCCGCTCATGCACAACAATGGTCTACAGTGCAGACGGTAAAAGGTTGGTCTACTACAGCCATTCTAACGTTTTTGCGACCTATGCTTATATTTTGGGAAACATTAAAGTTCGATCTTTACATTAAACGCAATGCAGGCTCTTTTCATGTGGGACAAGCAAAGATGGAGAATCTCATGTTGTTGAATGGAATGAAAATGAAGGTGTAATAAAGAGGAATTACGTAGGATTTCAAAAACATTCTTTGGGTGTTGTTCAGTTTGATACAACCAAGAATAAGTTTTTGGCTGTTGGAGATGACTATGCAATCAAAGTTTGGGATATGGATAATACAAATCTTTTGACTAATATTGATGCTGAAGGAGGCCTACCAGTAAGCTTCCTTTGAAATGTTGAGCATACTTCTGTTCTAAAAGTGGTGGCTCTACTTATACATTATTATTATTTTTCCATTTTAAGGCAAGTCCTTGCATTCGCTTCAACAAGGAGGGCTCTTTATTGGCTGTTTCTACAAATGACAATAGAGTCAAAATTTTAGCTACAATGGATGGTCTCCGGTTGATGCGCACTTATGAAAGTCACTCGCTTATATCCTTGAGAAATGCATCTGAGACTGTAACAAAGGTCAGCTTATCAAATTTCTATTAATTCCCCTGAATAGAAGATTCTTTTTTCTTTCCTGAAGCTGTGTGCAAGAAGCAATCTTCCAAGGATTGCAACTGCATTTAATGGTTCTGGCCAAATCATGTTTTCCTTGTGCAATTTTGTACCATGCACGAAGTTTTTGCTTCATCCTGCTCCTATATGTCATAAAAGTACTTCTAGTCTAATGAATTTAGCATGCTTGACAGAATGGTAGCACCAGAAACCTGGATGATGTGAAACCAAGATTAACTGAAGAAGTCAATACAAGGATATGGAAGCTCACTGAGATCAGTGAAACTGCTCAGCTTCGGTCATTGAGGCTCTCGGCTATGATGAAATCAGACAAGGTTTGATTTCTTATCTAATATTTAGCATCAGGGACTCCCAAGTATTGTTCATTCATTTCAGAAATAAGTAGGTATTCGTTTACTGGGACATTCCTCTGTTTCTTGTAAAAGAAAAAGTAAGTTCCTCATTTGCTTCTCCTGTTACTATTACAGATCTCAAGGTTGACATACAGTAATTCAGGTAGTGCCATTTTGGCATTGGGATCCAATGCCATCCATCTACTGTGGAGGTGGCCACGGGGTGAGCATAATTCGAGTATCAAGGTACAAATTCTCAATATTTTCTCTGATCCCGTTGCAAATAGTTCAAATTGATGATTATACCACTGTCATATTCAATCTGATTTTTTTTCTTCTTTAATTCAATTCTAAAGTGAGGATTATGGCTGTGCGATTTTTATTGTCTAGGCAACAACCAAGGTTACCCCACAGTTAGTGCAACCGACTTCGGGCATTCTAATGACCAATGATCTTACTGGTGCTAAACCTGAATATGCGCTACCCAGCTTTGCTTTGTCCAAGAATGATTCTTATGTCATGTCAACCTCTGGAGGGAAGATATCTTTGTTTAACATGATGACATTCAAAGTAAGTTTTATATGTCAACATGATTCAGTTTCTTGTGTTTTTACACATCAATATAAGAGTGTATTTGCTTAACTACAGACGATGACAACTTTCATGTGTCCACCCCCTGTGGCAACAAGTCTTGCTTTCCACCCGGACGACAATAACATAATTGCTGTTGGCATGGATGATTCCACCATTCACATATACAATGCCCGTGTAGACGAGGTATGGTGATTTCATAGCACAGTGCACATAGAATTGCATTTGCACTTACTCGAGATATATCTAGGTGATCACTTTGTTCCTGGTGTTAGGTTAAGAACAAGCTTAAGGGTCACTCCAAAAGAGTCACGGGTCTTGCCTTCTCCCATGTTCTGCATACACTTGTTTCTCTTGGAGCGGATGCTCAGGTTAGTATTCCATCCTCAACAAATTGGAAATATAATCCTACATCTTTCTAAGTAGGCCTCTCAATGTGCTTTTCAAGTTAATGTCAGAGAGAATTGCAAAACAGACACTTTCCTACTGATGCCTAGACATTAAAAACATTAAACAAAGAGGATCGTTATGAATAATTCTGACATATCATAATTTTCAATTTTGTTTTTTTCCCCCCAGCTTATTGTGTGGAACTCTGATAAGTGGGAAAGGCAGAAGAACTGTTTCTTGCAAATTCCGGCTGGGAGGACACCTGCAGCGATGTTTGAAACTCAGCTTCAGTATCACAAAGATCAGATACACTTCCTTGTTATACATGAGACTCAACTTGCAGTATATGAAACGTCGAAACTTGAATGTGAAAAGCAGGTAATTTCATTTCAGCACACACTTTTTTCAGTGGATCACTTAGCTCTTGAACAATTTTCTTTTGTCCCCTGAATTTTTTCAATCACATCATGGTATTGAGAAGCACTTCACTTGTCACCAACAAATAGAACAAATGACTGCTAAAACGCTTTGGCTTTTTAATAACTGACAAGAGCACTCTCAGTATTATGATTTGCTGCACTGCGATATGTGACATGTTTTCTATTTCATGTTTCAGTGGGTTGTAGGAGAATCTGCAGCGCCAATCTCGCATGCAGCATTCTCTTGTGATAGCCAGTTAGTGTATGCCAGCTTTCGGGATGCAACTGTGCGCGTGTTTAATGCATCAAATCTGCAAGTGCAATGCCAGATTAATCCCAATGCTTATCTTCCACCCGATTTCAGGTGATTAGTATTTACCTTGATATCTTAAAAGAGCATACATACTACAATAACAAGTTCTGCATCTCATCCCTATACTAAGTTGAACAAACTGTTACGGCTGTGAATGTCGATGGTCGTTTCATTCTTAATTTCTGTTTTATTTTTCCTTTCTTCTGCTGCAGTTCTGCATCATACCCTCTAGTTGTAGCTGCACATCCACAAGAGCCAAATCAGTTTGCTGTAGGGCTAACTGATGGTGCAGTTGTGATCGTTGAACCGCTTGAATCTGAAGACAAATGGGGTGTGCCTCCACATGTTGACAATGGGTTACAAAGTGTCTTCCATACTACATCTCCAGTCAATGCTTCCAGTTTGGATCAACCCCCGACTTGATAAGGCCTAGTTCGGACTTTTGAGACTTCATAATTTAATAAAGCCTTAGGAGCTTAATTTAGTTTTCTTCTTTTTTCTTTTCTTTTGGCCATTTCTATAGGCCTAGTTGGATCTTTTAAATTTCTGGGGCAAGTCCCATATGCTTGTGATTTGTGCCCGGTAATAATTGTCTCAGACTTTCTTGCTTTGCAATGAAATATTTAACTTATTGCTGAAGATGGGTCTGAAACTTTGGTCAAGATTTTACAATGGGGTGGGATAGGTTTTTCTCTATATCGACAAAATATCGATGTGGGAAAAACTTACAATGGAGGCTTGGGCTTGTGGACTACAAAACTTACTTAAGAATATGGAGAAAGTATATGGAAGTTTGAATATACTCTTGACAAATGTTTTATCTGATATAAAAAACTCTTGAATGAAATTTTGATATAAAAAAAAAAAGGGAGGCCTAATTTTCCAATTCATTTCACTGAATTTTAAATTTCAAAGCTGGTCTAAAACTGGAAAACGACAGGATACTTGCTAAGTTGAAACTCTGGGGACCTAACTTAAAATCTACGCAGAATGCAGGAGCTGAAAACGTAATTAACCCAAAATACAAAGCCCAAATTTAAAACCGACAAGTCAATGAAAGCTAGCCTTAGCCTGACAGCTTTTCCTTGACGAAACAACAACAGTTAAATCATCGCTGTTAGATCAGATTTCACAAGCATAGTCTTGTCTTTTTCTATAGATCTGACGGCCCAAATTTGTCCTGTGATACTTACCTGCTGTGACTTTATCTTTTGTGTTACTCTTTCCAGAACCAGGTCCTAGTGGCTACGGTAGCGTCTCTCTCCTAATTACAATATCCTCAAAACCCTAGCTTAAGCCCTCAATTTCCCAAAACCCTAGATTTTCTCTCTTTAAATTCTCTCTCAATTAGGGTTTACTCTTTGTAAAAATAGTATTTTTGGGAATGGAGACGCAGGGCCTCTGCTCCAACAGCCTTGTTTTGGATGGTTTTCTCTGCTCTGTAGTGCAGGCTATGGTAGCTGAGGCAGCCATTTCTGCTACCAAGTCTATTGCTTTGTCCTTCTGGATGGTATGTGCTCTCTTACTTTATAATTAATTTTGCATCAACATGTTTTTCTAAAATGGTTTTAATATTTTTTTTCCTGGTTGTAAGTTCTCAATTTTATGCTTTTACTTGGTTTTGTTTGGTCTAGTGCATTGGGATTTCTCTGAGTATTTGGGGTTTTGTGTTTTTGTTATTTTGTACTTAAAGAACTAGGTTTTCTTCCATATGTGGCTTAGGCTTTGTCTTGATTTTTGGGGGTTTTTTTTGCTTTTATGTTTGCGGTGATTCTTTCACTCCCTAAGCTTTTCATAGTTTTTACTCTATTTAGGACTAATAGGACTATAAGAATTTTATGAGATGCCTTTTTGTTTTCAATTTTTAGATATATCTTTCCCAAATCTTAGTTTTTTGTCATATCTTTATAAGAGCTTTGATGGTGTGGGGTTTTAATTACTGTATTTATAATTTTCTGAAAATTTTCCTGCTGATTCAAACTTGAACTGGCTTAGTACCAAAGTTTATAAAAAATAAAAATAAACTTGTGTTGGGCTAAAGGTTTTTTCCCCCCCAAAGTAAATAGGCAGGCTATATAAACTTGAAAGAAGAGAAGAGATTGGGAGAGGATATGCTTTTTAAATTTAAATATGCCCTTTGTATAGAGTTTGACTTTGAATTGCCTGTGGGGCAAACCTTGTCAAATTTTGAATCATTCTTACGTGGAATAATGACAGAATACAATTTAATTTGGGGGTTGAATTATATGATGGCCTGATCGATGCATACCCCTTGATTATCTCGGATTATCTGAGATAGAATTGATATGCTAAGTAACTGCTTGTTCTCATTATCACTTGTACTTTGAAATATGTCCTCGAGATGAGACAGAGTGTTGTTTAGGTAGGCCCATACGAAAGAGAAGTTGAAGAATTAGGCGAATGAGAGGGTGATGTTTTTTATTGTTTTTAGTTTATTTTTGTTGCTGGAACATTGAAGTTTGCTTCGTTTTTCATGCTGTTGTGGATTGAAATATGAAAATCCTTGTTATTGGCTGGAGGCATTCTCCATCTCTTTGCTGAAAATGAAGTAGTCATTGATTATAGTTCCAACAATTGATAAAAAGTTCCCCTTTTAAGACTCAGTAAATGAAGCTTAGTGACCATTCAAGCTAAACTTTTTCTGACCCTCTGTGTTCGTGTGGCCTGAGTTATCATGAAGCTACATGATTTTATACTAGTTTCACCTTGTTGCTCTTTTAGCCTCTGCCTTGAACTCTTCTACATGCTTGCTAAGCAAAATACTTAATTCTTCCTTTTATCTTCGTTCACCATGAGTTTATGGTTTTTCAGATGGGATCTATTCCTAACACAACCACTGTTTTTCCCGAAGAACCTGAGGAGCTCACAGGGTTAGTGTTGTGACTTCTTTTTCCGTCATTTAATGTTGTCTTTCTTTGACGGGGAAGTCAGTGAAGCCAATTTTTTTGTCTGCAGATTTCCTATCACTGAGCTTTTTGCAGTGGAAAAACCTGGTCCAGAGAACAAAGATGCAAGTGAAACTGAGGACGATGACGATGACGATGATGACGATGATGATGCTGCAGCTGGTGATGACCAGGATGATGATGGAGGTGATGAGGATGATGCCTCTGGGGAAGAGAATGAGGGTAAAGCAAATCCAGAAGACGAGCCTGAGGCCAATGGTGATGGTGTGAGCGAAGAGGAGGGTGATGATGATGATGACGATGATGACGACGATGATGATGATGGCGATGATGGGGAGGAAGACACTGAGGACGATGAAGAGGATGAGGAAGATGAGGAGGAGGAAGAGATACCTCAGCCACCTGCTAAGAGGAGGAAATGAAGTTTTTCATTGTTTCTTTTAACTTTGCCGCCTTTTCTGGTTACCGGGAATTTGTGTTTGTAGGAGTTGAGTAATTTAGGTGGCATGTCCACATATGGTAGAAATGTTCACTGTACTTGTTCTCTAAGCTATCAAAATTCTTAGTTCTACACCTTTAATATATCTTCACCTCTCTCTCTCTCTCTCTCTCTGCGGATGGAAATGACAATGCCAATTTATGGGATACTTTTAACATTTGGTTGCTAAATCACATAGCTTTACCTGATTGTGTTGATAGATGGTCAAATACATAACACGGGATTCGGATCCTCATCTTGGGTTTCCCCTATTAGGATCTGCATAGTTCATTTTATTTTATTTTAATATTGGATTCAATCGTTCATTAAAAAGAATCCCAAAAATATAGAGGGACAAACTTGGCACCACATACAGAGAAAAGTGAAGGAGAAGGAGAAGGAGAAGAAGATTTCGAAGATAAGCGAACAGACTTGCGCACATCTACATAACTTAGGAAAAACTAAAAAAATTTAAAGCCACTTCGTTTATGTTTTTTGGTCAGCAACTTTAATAATCTTCATATGTGAGTTTCTTCTCTTTGCACTTAAAATACTCTGTTTGTCCCCTTAAAAAAGAATTCTGCTTGGTTGTTCATTTTCGTTCAAATTAGGATTTATAAATATTTTTTTTAATTCCAAATCATAGGTGTGGTCATTAAAAAGTAAGGACCAGAATAGGGATTTAAGATGAAGAGGAGTTGCGTAGCTTTGAGAGAGAGAGAGAGAGAGAGAGTAAAATTGTGTTTTCTGCAGCTAATGTATAGAAGAGTGAAGAGAAAATACGTGGATGGGTCACGTTTTTAGCCTTTGAATGAAACTTAACTGATGTGTCATGCTTAGAATTAAAGCCAATTAGATCCTAGCAGAGGATTCGGATCCCATAACACGATAGATGGATTCTCTAAACAAAAATGTTGGCCAGATTAAGTCAAATTTGCGTCGGGTGTCCGTCAATGTGTTAGACAATTTCCTATTTTTTTATAATATGAAGGTGGCATAATCCAAAAATACTGTCATTAAACAGTCAAACTGGGAGATTGTAAATAATGTAAATAACTGAGCATTATTATATATTATTGCAGCATGTAAATATCTGCTTCTGTTACATTAGATTAGAAACGAAAATCCCAAGTTGAATTCAAATCACTTTTTTCAAAAGCTTCTAACTTTTTTCTAGGCCTCCTCTCATTAACAGCCACCAGTAATAACAGAGGAGCTAGGCAATAGAAGGAAAGGAGGATCCCAAGCATAGGAGAATTTGACAGAAGCATCAGCATCCAAGAGATTGCCCATGATGAGGCGGCACACGTCACCTTGCTTTTTCAGGATTGCTGGATCAACAGGCTCTGTAGTCTGGAACCCTTTGCAGCTCAAAACTATGGACGTTTGAGCAAATGCGCGGTTGTTGGTCATAACCACATTCCATTCTGGCTTGCCTCCTATCTCTCTCCCACTTCTTGTGGTGCCAATGTTAATGTTGTTCAAAGTGCAAGCACAAAACCCTGCAATTTTGATGAAGGAAATATGTGAAACCTTACTATAAGAAAAACCGTCTTTATATACATTCGTTGCATGAAAGAATTTTACTGTAGAGAAGTTGTCTTAAATTTATGGAGCATCGTTATAAACGTTGGTTGCATATGCAAGAATTTTATTATAGAGGAGTTGTCTCAAATTTAAGTCATTTGAGATGCACTCCGGGTGCCGAAGTAAATCAATGGGTAAAAACACTACATTACTACTTTTACCTTTGCTAATGAGACTCAAAAGAAGAACCAGAATGAAGGATTTGGCAATGGCTTCCATTGTTAAGAAATTTTTCAGTGACGAGATCCTTAGTGGTGGATTATGTTCTTATTTATATTCACTGGATTATGAATTCTAACAGATGACTTTGGTAACGCCATAAATCCGCTCTGAAATTACATCTTTCAATATTTGCTTTGTTCTAATGACACAAATATGGTGGTCAACACCTTAAAGAGATACATTGTTTTTTTTTTTGGGTGTTTTGTTATGCAACCAAAAACAGAGCATGTAACATATTTATTTATTTTAGTTGACCATAATATATTTTCGTTGGCACTCCAATTTTTTTTATTTTTTATAATTCACTCTTTTATTTGCAATTTCTTTTTATAAGAAAGTAGTGCATGAAATTGTTTTTTGAGTGTCAATAATAGTTCCCTATTTTTATAGTACATTATTTTTCACTAATTTTATGATAATTAATCCTTCTAAGACCTTGAATAGTTAACCATTTATAACCAAGGCCGGCCATGTGGTTGGGCCCATGAACAAGAGGCCCCAAATGTTTAATATTTGTATATTAAAAGTCAGTCATTTTATAGTGAGGGCCTTAAGGCTCTTAGAAGATGTCATATCTCTTAATTATTGGATCAAACTAACCAATTTAATTTAACGGTTAAGAAATATGGCCTCATCTAAGGCTCTCGCTATAGAATTTTGCATTAAAAGTAATATGTTGAGGCCCCATTATAAATGTAATTTTTGGAGAGTTCAAAATAAAGCCCAAATAAAAATCACTCCAAATCTTTAATAATACATAGGCCCACATTTAAAAATTATTAATTGACTTTGGAACAAGAAATATGCGCCATTGATCAAACACTTCCGTCAAGAAAATGTTTAATTCTTCTAGTTTTGTGATTTTTGTTGTTGTTGTCAACCATATGACGGTTTGCATTTGTTATTTTAGTTCAATTAAAGTACTATTAAGCCCAAAAATAAAATACATGTGTAGAATTTTTTTTTTAAACTATGATTACATGCAAAGAGAAATTAAGGGCCTCATTTTAATTCTTGGCCTTGGGTCACTGAAAATTCAAGGCCGCCCTTGTTTATAACGATGATGTTGACGAGAATTTGAAAATATTGAACAATCAAAGGAAAATATCAATATCAAGAGAAACAATACGGTAATAAATGATGGAAGCTTTGCATGAAATATACTATTGAGAATATTGAAAGAAAAAACTGCTGTAAAATTCAACGTGACATTTTAACATGTAGAAAAAACAACCGAAACTCACTCCAACTAAAATGTTAAATCATACGTGGAATAACATTTTTTCTCTCATGCTGTTTATTTTTGGCTCTTTGACTTTGAGATATTATTTTATTATTTTATTATTATTTTTCAATTAATGTGTAAAAACTAATAAAACAATAAACATTATGTAATAAAATAATATTTTAATTTGAGTTAAATGTGCAGCCCAACCCAAGCCCATGGTTCAAATTAATTAGCTAAATGTTCTGTAACAGAACAATGCTCCACATAAAAAGAAATTAATATTCTAAACGTACAACTTGTAATTCAAGTGATTAAGAGCATTCATGCGAAATTTGGTGCTCGACTTCTCTTTGCCCCTGTGTTGCTTGCAGGGACGGACTTGCAGTATGTACAAACTAGGCTATAGCCCACCAGAGTGTTTCTCTTTCCTTATAGTTAGTATAAAAGACATATAATAACAGGAAGAATAAGCTGCAATTATTTTATTATTTTATTATTATTTTTCAATTAATGTGTAAAAACTAATAAAACAATAAACATTATGTAATAAAATAATATTTTAATTTGAGTTAAATGTGCAGCCCAACCCAAGCCCATGGTTCAAATTAATTAGCTAAATGTTCTGTAACAGAACAATGCTCCACATAAAAAGAAATTAATATTCTAAACGTACAACTTGTAATTCAAGTGATTAAGAGCATTCATGCAAAATTTGGTGCTCGACTTCTCTTTGCCCCTGTGTTGCTTGCAGGGACGGACTTGCAGTATGTACAAACTGGGCTATAGCCCACCAGAGTGTTTCTCTTTCCTTATAGTTAGTATAAAAGACATATAATAACAGGAAGAATAAGCTGCAACATGATTTGTGTGTTGTCAACTAATGTTAATTTTAAGCATATATAATCAATTGTTGTTGGCATTGTTGGTGTAAAATTGGACTCTTGAAATAAATAAAATAAAAATGATATGTTCTTAAATTAAATTTATATAATATTATGATCAATTCTATAAGCCTCCCTATAAGGTTTAGCCGAACCTAAAATTTAGCCCACCCCATTTTGAAATCCTGGGTCCATCTCTGATTGCTTGTATCAACAAGTTGACTTGTTAATTTCATCAACCATTCACAAGCATACTGGTAAACAACAATTTATGATCAATGAGGAGATGGACCTTTAGGCTCTAAATCTAATTCAATAAGAAAATGAACCCACTTGGTAGAAGAAGACCCACAATTTGCCGCAAGCTCTAAGACCAAGGTTGCTTTGAAGGAAGACCACCCATTATATGGCAATTAAAGATGAATCCCACTAAGTTAAATATGAATTTCAATTTGCATGATTTGTGTGACATATCATATTTAATGTTTATATGTCAATTTGTATAATTTTGAATGCTGTTATTTCCACCTCCTGTCCTATTTTCCCATCCACGTTATCTTCTCACTCATCATGTAAATTTGAAAAACACAATCCTATCTTTCCATTCACCATTATTCCTAAAATGCCATTTAATTATTAATTCAAGCAAATTTTCTTTAGTTTGGATTTTCTCATAATTAAAACATACAAATATATTTCCTAAAAAAACGTAAATTAAAAAATTAAAAAAAAAATCCTAAATAAACGCCAAGTTTATTTATTTGTTCTTCTTCCTTCCTCTGCAAGCGTCTCCCGTTCATTAATATTGGGGAGTTATATTTCCTATATGTTTTATTCTTTTGATCCCTTGTAGATTGATTTTTCTTGTGTGTTTTGTCACTGTAGAGTAACGTTTTTTTTTTTTTCTGGTGTCCATTTAACTGTAGAATATTTTTTTTTAGGGGCTGGGTTCGTTTAATTTGAATTTGATTATAAGTTTAAATGATGCAAAATCAAAATAACTTGCTACAATAATAGGTACATGTGGGAACCCGTGTGTCCATATTTGCAGTATTGAACATTAGGGATTGCCAAGAAATGTTAATCATATGGGAAAGACATGGCTTGATGAATATGAAAAAAAGAGCTACAGTTTGGCGTCTCTTTGTTTAATTATGGAATTGTTTTCTTTTTTAATTCTTATGAAATTGGCCCCGTCATAGACAATGGATCCCAAACCAACCCTAAAACTTAATCCTACCCCAAACTCAAATTAGTTACTTTTGGCATCAAGTCCCATCATTCATATAGAAAGGGGTTCATTTAGATGGGACCTTGTTACTCCCTCTTAACTCCTATCGTTGTTAGAGCCTTTGACCAAATGATGGGTTAGGTTACCCAGGTTGTACCTAAAAGATTGGAGGAGGGAGGACCTACCTCCCCTGAAGACTACCAAACGCAATACAGATTCACCTGCCTTGGTTGCCTATTTGATCTCAAATAGAAAAGCATCTCATAATTGATTCTGAAAGTATCTTGCAATTAGAGATATTGAATATTCAGATGAAATGGCTGGAAAAATTGTTGCATAATTGTTTTGTATTTTTGCCCAAGTTAGGATGGGGAAGGGAAGTTCTTACACACACTATCGAGGCATCATGAGGGTCGAATTTAAGACTTGCAAGTTAATATCCACTTTCACTTGGCTACATCCCGTTGGCATTGTTGAATAATTGATTGGTTTTTATGTAAGAGCCGTCAAATGCGACTAGAAAGAGACCCTTGGTGCAGTTGCTGGTTCTTACCACACAAAAATTTCTCATCCTTAGTGGGTTTGGTGATGACGTGATGCTTCCAATATCTTCCAAATTTTTATTTTCTTTGTTTTTTCGTTCAACGAAATTTCCTAGGTACTTTTCTTTAAACACAATTTTCTCAAACTTTTCAAATATTTCTGTATTTTCAGACTCTCTTGGTATCTTCGCCAAAATAAATATTTAATACCTTGAGTTTTGTTTAATTGTTTTTTCTTTTATCTTTTATGCTTCATTGACTAATTAAAGTGTGACTTTATTGAAAGCGAAAATGAGTGCCTCACTCGCTCACAAGCTTCCCCAGTAGCATCTTCTCATCCTTTATAGTACCTGTCCACTCTCTATCTCTACCAACTTTACAAATTTACAACCAATGCCAATCCGATCCAATCCCACCATTAAAACCAAGCCTGCAGAACTTGCAAGGCCTCCTCATCACACACCAATACAGGGACAGAGAGAAAGCATAGGATTTTTTTTTTTCTTGGTTGCATGTGTGAAATAATGCGTTCTCTGGTGATTCTATCATTGCTTTGCTATTGGGTGTACATGGCAACTCACAGCCACAAGTCATCAATCTCTGTGGCTTCACAGAGCACTGAAGGAACCCTTTTTGTCAATGGAACAGCTGCTATTGGTTTTATAGATGATGACTTTGTCTGTGCCACAATTGATTGGTGGCCTCCTCAGAAATGTGACTATGGAACTTGTAGCTGGGGCTCTGCTTCTCTTCTTAATCTTGTAAGCCACCAGCTTCCCCAACATTTTCTTTTTTGGCTTCTCAAAATATCATCAAGGCATATTCAATCCAATAGAGGTCTCATTTTGCTTTTTTCTCTTTTCTTTTTGTTGGGTTTAATCTCCTAATCTTCATACTATTGCACAGCTAAATTTATGTTAAGGGGAGTTTTCATTTCAATCCATAGCTTGATTTGATGTTGTTGTTAAACCACCCAACTCTTGTAAATCGCCCTTCTCAGTTTGCCCCTGTAAGTTGAAGAGCAAGTAGATAGCAGCTGTTCCTTAAGATAGCATTTTGGTTACCATTTTGTCAACAGCATGACTTGACTCCTTAAGATTGAGGAGCTCCTCCTTAAAACCAATTGGGTTTTAATGCTTGTCAAATTTCAGCAACATTGACAAAGTTTCAACAAAAAAGTAAAAAGAATATTATAATTATTTAACACATGTCAAAACCACATTGGCCATAAGGAGGAACTCTTCCTCAATCTTAAGGAGCCAAGCTTTTTCCTTGTCGACTAGTATTATTGATTATTGAAAAATTCCCAAGATTCTATTCTCAACATGGAATTAAAACTTTTAACCAAGATGATGCTTATCTACGTGCATCTTTTTCTAATTTCAGAAGTATATTATTTGTTTATTCTAATATGTATTTCCTTGTTTTTTTCTTTGGTTTTTGGTAGGATCTTGACAATGCCATACTTCTGAATGCTATAAAAGGTAAAGGAGTCATTTTCTTGAACTCATCATAACAACCAGACACACACAAACGACTATATATAATATATAATCCATAACAGTCTTGACAGAGCTCTCCCCTTTATTTTATTGCAGCATTTTCACCCTTGAAAATTAGGCTGGGCGGCACCTTGCAAGACAAAGTCATATACCAGACAGAAGAAAGCCAACAACCCTCTACCTCATTTCGCAAAGATGGTTCAGAGTTGTTTGGTTTCACTCAAGGTTACTTGCCAATGTCTAGATGGGACCAACTAAATATTTTCTTCAACAAAACTGGGTAAATATTCCCCTTATTATATGTCCTGATGAACGCATTATATATAAACCATGTGTAATGTTCTCTTACGGACTTATGTTGCCAAAAAAATGCTTATTCCGCTAGACAATCTGACAAGAGAACGTTTTCCCGTAAACCGTCATGATAATTTGCTTCTAAAACAGGGCTGTTGTGATATTTGGGTTGAATGCACTGAGAGGCAGGACAATAAACTCCCAAGGAGTTGCTGTGGGTGCTTGGAACTCAAGCAATGCTGAGTCTCTAATAAGATATACAGTCAAAAAGGGATACAGAATCCATGGTTGGGAGCTTGGTAAGAACTTGAACACATGAGAATTTAAGCCATGCTTGGAAATTAAGTTAACAAAGTAGAGCTGGCTGCTTATGATCAGGAAATGAACTGAGTGGGAATGGAGTTGGAACAAGAGTTGCTGCAGGCCAATATGCATCAGACACGAAATCTCTCCAAAGCATAGTGCAAAATGTTTATGCAGGTTTTGAAGCTAAGCCACAAGTCTTGGCACCAGGAGGGTTCTTTGATGAAAATTGGTTCACAGAGTTTATTCATAAAACACCTCAATCTCTTCAAGTAGTCACCCACCACATATACAACCTTGGTCCAGGTAAATTAACTCTGAAGCCAATTACCTTGGTCTCGGTTCAAGTGTTTTTAAGCAATTTCATTTCATTTGAATAACACTTCCCTTTTTTCCTTGCTAATATTAATTAAAGGTAGTGCTGGAGATCTTATTCCAAAGATTCTAGACCCTTCTGTTCTTGATGGTATTTCCCAGACCTTCCAAAGCCTACAAAGCCTTCTTGAGAAATCAAACACACCAGCAGTGGCATGGGTTGGTGAATCAGGAGGTGCTTACAACAGTGGCCATAATCTTGTAACAAATGCATTTGTGTTTAGCTTCTGGTAATTAAGCTTGCCATCCCAACTGTTTTCTTCTTCTACTTCTTCTATCCAAACATTTTGATTAACAGAGGTTGTGCATTTCTCTCACTAACCAAACAGGTACCTGGACCAGCTCGGAATGTCAGCATCTTATGATACCAAAACATATTGCAGACAAACATTGATTGGTGGCAATTATGGCCTCCTTGACACTAACACCTTCGTACCGAATCCGGATTACTACAGGTTAGTACATATAGATCATGAAGACCAAGAACACTCCTAATGATCTCTCTTTCAAAGAAAGAAACCAAACCCATGTCACAAATGTATGTGTTTTTTTACAGTGCTCTTCTTTGGCATCGTTTGATGGGAAATAAGGTCTTGTCTACAAGCTTCCCTGGGACAAAGAAACTACGTGCTTATGCTCATTGTTCAAAGAAGACAGTAAGTAAAAAATGGAAAAAAATTCACATGAAGTAATAAAAAGATTATGCTTAATTAGCTAATCCATTAAGCTTAATTTCATGATTAATTCATGCAGCAGGGAATCACAGTGCTCCTCATCAACCTAGACAGTAACACTACAGTTCAAGTCCGAGTTTCGACTGAAAGTGCTGGCAGGCTCAGTTATCTGAATTTTCAAGGCCTGCAGGGTTCTAAAGCTAGCCAGAATGTAAGAGAAGAATACCACCTAACAGCTAAAGATGGGGATTTGCACAGCAAAGTAATGCTTCTAAATGGGAAAGCATTAAGTGTAGATTCATCTGGGAACATCCCAGCCTTGGAACCAATAACAGTAGGGTCATCAGATCCCACAACCGTGGCACCTTTTTCTATTGTATTTGTTCACATTCCCAGCATAACTGTGCCGGCTTGTAAGTAGGGTTTTTTTTGTATAGTTCTTTTGTTGGGGG
>NW_018922044.1:205409-231007 GCF_002207925.1 Prunus avium | reverse complement strand
GGGAAATAATATGAAAATTTGAAAATTCAGAATAGAGTTAGAGTTTGGAAAGCCAAGCAACAATAAGGCCTCCTTCTTAACGGGTGAAATGCATGTATTTCTTATACTTTCTCATCACTTTCATCAATCTATGAGTACTAAAAAGGTCTAAAAAAGTTGGTTGTAAGTCTCAAGTTTGATCCACAAGATATTGGGAGACGACTATACTGGCACGATGTTTCAAATAATGACAAATTCTCAAGTCATCACCTCTGTGTGTGCAACTATCAATTGTCAGTCTATAGGTCACACATGCATCAACGGCTGACAGTTGTCCATGTAATTATGTAAATCAAAGCTTAACTCTTAGAGTAAAAACCTAATGATAAATAAAACCAAGTGATATACATTTTTTTAAAACAAAAGGAGACAGAAAAATAAAACTGAGTGTTAACTATTAAGTAAAAAAATGGAGAGATGTGATATAACTCGTATAAAGTTTGGATTTGGTAGAATATATGAGAAAATAAAATACAATGTGTATGAAATGGAGCATTGACAACCCAGGCCCCCAACAAAATGGCCCACTTATTTCTTTGTAGATAAAGCGCTAACAGAGACTCTCTCGCAGAAAACGTTCAGTGACAGAGAGAGCAAGATGAGCACTCTGCTCAAGTTCCACAGACCCTTGTTCTCAATCCCCTACTCCATTCGGATGGTTCAATTTGGAACCCACCGTTTTCATAGCTTGTTCAAGCCCAAAAGGAGAATTCGTTGCGTGAGTACTTCAAGCCACTCTCAGCCATCGATTGGGGTAGGTGGTGAATGGGGGAGTCCAGAATCTAGGGAGCTGTGGCTGCAGAACACAATCAGCAGGAAGAAGGAGGTGTTTAGACCCAAAACTGAAGGGAAGGTAGGCATGTATGTTTGTGGAGTAACAGCCTATGACCTCAGCCATATCGGCCATGCTCGGGTCTATGTTACCTTCGATGTTCTGTACAGGTCCATCTCTCTTGTATTTGTGTACTTTCTTCATTTGGGTTTTTGTTAATGCTGATTTGAGACTCATTGTTTGAGAAATAGGCAGATATCTTAGGCATTTGGGATATCAAGTCACTTATGTTCGGAACTTCACAGATGTTGATGACAAAGTAAGTTTCTTTGCTTTGTTTAAATGTTTCCAGTTTTCAAGCTTCAGACTTGGGTGATGGGTTTTCTTTTTTCTTGTAAATGATAATCTTTGTTATGTTACATGGGATTTATTGATTCACATTGTACAACTTAATTTCCCTGCTGCTATGGTTATCAGTAGTTTTATGCATCATGTTCTGTTGTTTATTGTATTCCTGGATTATTTCTAAGTTTGGTTGGTAGTTCTGAAGTGTACTGATACAGCTTGATGAATTTGTGTTACAAAAGTTGGATGCCAAGTACCCATTACTTTCCACATTGGCATGACAGGATACCTGAGTCTGCACTTTTCAAATTCTGTAGATAATTGCTAGAGCAAAGGAGTTGGGGGAGGATCCAATCAGTTTGAGCAGACGATACTGCGAGGAGTTCAGTCAAGATATGGTCTATCTTCATTGCCTGCCTCCTTCTGCTGAACCACGAGTGTCCGATCATATGCCACAGATCCTTCATATGATAAAGCAGGTACTCTTTTGCACCCATATTTCAAAATCTATTGAAAATATCACGTTTAGGCTTTTAGCACCTTGTGTCTTGGCATAAAGAGTGTGCAGTCTTATAGGATTGAACTGGATAGTTTGCCAAGTTTGGAGATCATAGAAGTACAACTGTTTATGTTATGATGCATATTTATTAGACACATCGCAAATGCTTCTGTTCTCATGATTTACATTTAACTCTCTCTCACACCCATTTCTTGATGTGCTCCCTGGGCAGATTATTGAAAATGGATATGCCTACAGTGTTGATGGGGATGTGTACTTCAGTGTTGAAAAGTTCCCAGATTATGGACGTCTATCTGGGCGAAAGTTAGAAGATAATCGAGCTGGTGAGCGGGTTGCTGTTGATTCAAGGAAGAAACATCCTGCTGATTTTGCCCTATGGAAGGTAGTGTCTGTAATAACTATCAGAAAAATGATGGCAAATTTGACATTATATTTTCATTGATAAAGCTGCCTGGCGCGTAGCTGATTCATGTTCTTACTATAAAGCATTCTAACTTGTTTGTTTATATGCATACACAATGACATATGCAACATTTTGTATAACATGGTTGGGTAGGATGTTGATTTTATGGTAATGTTTTAATGTTTACAGACTGCAAAGGAAGGAGAACCCTTCTGGGACAGTCCATGGGGCCCTGGTAGACCTGGATGGCATATCGAGTGCAGTGCTATGAGCGCTGCTTATCTGGGTTACTCTTTTGACATACATGGTGGAGGGATGGACCTTGTGTTTCCCCACCATGAGAATGAAATTGCTCAGAGTTGTGCTGCATGTAACCACAGTAATATAAGCTACTGGATACACAATGGTTTTGTCACTGTTGACTCAGAGAAAATGTCCAAATCCCTTGGAAACTTTTTCACAATTCGGCAGGTAAAAGGCTTCCATTCTGCTTAAGTGGTCACACTTTTTTTTCGTTCTTTTTCATTTTTTGGCACATTCCTTTGTCATGGGTCAGTGCTCTAGCCTTAAGAATCGAAGTCTCATCTGACTTTTCCTTTTGTTGTAAATATTGGATCTTGCAGGTTATAGACCTTTACCATCCCCTGGCTTTGCGACTTTTCTTGTTGGGGACCCACTATCAGTCTCCAATCAACTACTCTGATGTGCAGCTTGAAAGTGCTTCAGATCGGATTTTCTACATTTATCAGGTACCATAGTATCCTACTTCTCTGCAGATAGAAGAAGCCTGTCTCTCCTCTCTCTCCCGCCCTTCCTTCCTCCCAGCCAACACCACACAGACGCATGAATGTAAAGACATCGCATATGTAAAATGCTGAGTGAAATACCTGAACTTGTTTGTTTTCTTTTTTGCTGGAGAAACACCTGAACTTTGTGGATCACATTTGTTAATTTTTGTCTGTTCCGATCTGCTGTGGTTCAGGTCAATCTGTCTGCTTTGGGTCCTTGATGGAAGATGTAGTTTTATATATGTGAATATTTTGTTTTAGATGCCAGCAGGATTTAAAAAATGTTGAGAACTTTTTAAATTGTTTATACACTTGAGGTTTTTTTCCCGAATCTAGAGATGTCTTATTATCTATTCATATATTGATTCCATTTTACTCTTTTGATCAAATTTATTCTTGTTGCAGACATTACATGATTGTGAAAGTGCGCTAAGCCAGCATGATGTGGTTACCCTGAAAGATACCATCCCACCTGATACAGTGAACAGCATCAATAACTTCTATAATGTTTTTGTAACATCAATGTCAGATGATCTTCACACTCCTGTTGTTTTGGCTGCACTATCAGACCCATTAAAAACTATTAATGATCTGCTACATACTCGTAAGGTATTGGGTCATACTCATTAAGTTTAATATTGTTATAATTAACCGAATGTGGCATACAGCATTTTAGAAACTCTTTATGTTTAGGATATGATGTAGATTTTGGTTTGCAGTACAAAATACGTTTAGGGGTAGTTTCGTTTACATATCAAATAAGGATTCAAAGGTTATTGAACCCAAGCATCTCTTGAGTTAGAATAAACAGAAATTTGTAAATCAATGTGTTCAACCTTAACCAAGAAAAAGTGTTGAACCTAGGAACCAACCAAACAAAAAAGTTGCTAACATGGTATTAATAGTTTGAGAATTCTGACTCTGTGGTTCTTCTCCCAGCTGCATAAACATGATCGTCTTTCTCACTAATGATATAAATACTCTGTTTTTCTTTTTATTTCTCAAATTTTCTTGAGCTCTGTCTATCTTGTAATTTATAAATTTATACAGGGGAAGAAGCAAGAATTGCGGATAGAGTCGCTTGCAGCTTTTGGGAAGATACTTAGGAATGTTTTGAGTACTTTAGGATTGATGCCTGAAAGTTACTCTGAGGTATGGAAGTTGTGTCGATACTACTACTCATTGCATTATGAGTTCATGACACTTTTTTTTTATAGCGTTTTACTAGAAATTTACCATAAAGTGACACATATTCATATATTTGTATAATATAATTTGATTCCTGGACAAAAGTTGACCCCTTTTCCGAAAAGTCTAGGAAACTTACGAGATAAAAAAGAATCAATCCCAATAAGCGTCATGGAGGCCGAAATCTGAAAACCCTTTATTCAATTATTTTTCTTGTTCAATAAGGTTTATTATAGGAGATGAAAACTTCTTTATGCTGCAGATTCTGCAGCAGCTGAGGGATAAAGCCTTGAAGCGTGCAAAGTTAACAGAAGATCAAGTATTGCAAAAAATTGATGAAAGAACTGCAGCAAGGAAGAACATGGAGTATGAAAGATCAGATATAATTAGGAAAGACTTAGCTGCTGTGGGGATTGCTCTAATGGACAGCCCAGATGGGACAACATGGAGACCAGCCGTACCTCTTGCAATTCAAGAGCAGCAGGTTTCAATAACTTAAATGGCTCCTGTTATCAGCATTGTTACAATTTGCCAGTATCATACCATATAGGATTAGGGTACTTACAATTTTCTTTCGTAAGGGATTCTGAAATATCGGTTTTGGGTTTCCAAATGTAATGATAGAAAAAGGTAAATTCAAGTCCAGGTTTGATAACCATGAGAAGAAGTTTGATTGAGCATTGATGAAGTTTTGGTGGCCATGTCTGGTTCCCAATTTTTATAGCTTGTCAATGAATGGTTTTCGGCTTTATCAACTCAGTTTACATATTTCCTCATCTGCTGATGCGTTTGAAATCAACGTTGTGAAACTTTGGATGTCTGTAAATACAATTTTGGGAATCTGAATACAGTGAATAGAGGAGCTACAAGACCAATCAGCGGTCCAACAGTAATGCCCTCTCTTTTAACACGAGAGCAAGGACTGCACAGAAATAGAAGGGAGAAGGGAGAAGGAAGAACATGGAGTATGAAAGATCAGATATAATTAGGAAAGACTTAGCTGCTGTGGGGATTGCTCTAATGGACAGCCCAGATGGGACAACATGGAGACCAGCCGTACCTCTTGCAATTCAAGAGCAGCAGGTTTCAATAACTTAAATGGCTCCTGTTATCAGCATTGTTACAATTTGCCAGTATCATACCATATAGGATTAGGGTACTTACAATTTTCTTTCGTAAGGGATTCTGAAATATCGGTTTTGGGTTTCCAAATGTAATGATAGAAAAAGGTAAATTCAAGTCCAGGTTTGATAACCATGAGAAGAAGTTTGATTGAGCATTGATGAAGTTTTGGTGGCCATGTCTGGTTCCCAATTTTTATAGCTTGTCAATGAATGGTTTTCGGCTTTATCAACTCAGTTTACATATTTCCTCATCTGCTGATGCGTTTGAAATCAACGTTGTGAAACTTTGGATGTCTGTAAATACAATTTTGGGAATCTGAATACAGTGAATAGAGGAGCTACAAGACCAATCAGCGGTCCAACAGTAATGCCCTCTCTTTTAACACGAGAGCAAGGACTGCACAGAAATAGAAGGGAGAAGGGAGAAGCTTTAATATTATTCACTATGTAAAACAAATAATACATCCAATTCATCCAAAAGTATCCAAGCTATCACTCACACTCAGCTCAGCAGCTATCACCCAATGCAGTGGGCGGTCTAGTCAATCCGTTTACACTTAAATATAAAAATGAAAAGAAAACTTCTAGCCGATCTTCACATATAAAAGAATGATGTTGCAAATCCTTTGCAACCTTCAAAGCACCTTAGTGAAGCATAGATATGGCCATCATGCTCTGAACATTGTTCTGATGCTCGTGCAAAACTTGCATGACCAGAACAATTTCTCTTCGAACAAAAGATTATATCCCCTTGATCAAGTCAAAGAACACACCTTGTCTGGAAAATTGGAAGGGTTAAATGGAAATTGTCAACACAAGTTGCATCCATCAAGTCAAACATAACCAAAAGACCTAAACCTTAAGGGTATTCTTTTCTTTTTTTATAAATATTTTTTCTTTGGGGAAGGGGTTAAATCAATTTAAAGTGTCCTTTGCGTTCTATTTTAGTGTTTTCTTTCAAGCTAGAAGACCCGAAAACATCTGTACATTTGTTTATTTTCCCGTAATCCAATTACGAAAATGAGGTAACTTCAGTGAGCAGGATATGGGAGGTTTTTATTTGTTTATTTTTTTTTATAAAAACAACACAAAGCATGGAGTAAATTTACCTTGTCTAATGCTACCACAACAAAGGCGGTTGTCATCTATATACGTGGCTTGGATACCCATCATCCATGAACCCACTGATACATCATCATGAGCATAAGTCTTCAAAGATGCACTGCATATGAAAGTAAACAGAAATGAGACCGTGATTTATTCACAGGATAATGAATTGCATAAATAAGTCTAACAAATTCATTCTGATAGCTTGATAGCTTATAACGACATTTATATCCAAATAAAAATCTGTTTATAACATTCACAACAAACCTGTTTATGTTTATATACTGAGCTAAGTTCTTGGATAGTATTATGAGTGAACTACCTGCATGACGGAAATACCTGGAAGGAAAAAAAATTTGTGGAAATGATAACCAAATCTGAAAATATTAGCAACTAGACCAGTCCAGACATCACACACACACACACGGAAATACCTGGAAGGAAATTTTTTTTGTGGAAATGATAACCAAATCTGAAAATATTAGCAACTAGACCAGTCCATGTTGGCGAGTCGACATCACACACACACACACACACACACACATGCACAAGGCCCTAGTAAGTAGCAAATCTTTGGCCATCAGATTTTTTCTATGACCATGATTAAAAACTCAAATGACCTCCCTATTTAAACTCTTTACTAGAGCAGGATTGTGTGTGTCCGCAGTCTGTATCAAGTTATCAACACAGCATACAGCATGCAATGCCCATTAGATGCTGTTTTATTCAGTAGATTCAATCACTTACGATTTCTGATCCCCAAATTTCCACCAATCAGGCTCATACCAAGCCTTTCCCCTGCAAATTAAAACATTTTCAAAGTCAAAAGCTGCATCATAGTAACCTTATCAGCCTCAAGCTCTGCAAATAAAATTGGAAAAGTACAATCAAATTGCACAGAGGTGTAGGATAGTAAAGTACATACTCTTCAGAAATCACATCTCCTGACTTCATGCAACCGATATAAGCACCATCTTGAGCACGACGATCTTCAAGAAGTCCAATTAGCCCCTCTGTGTTAGGTCAGGAAAAGCTGTTGTAAATGATGTACAAAAAATTTCTGATAAAATTTAGTCTTGAATGCTCACAAATTTATGGGAAACGAAGCTCTACCAAGATCAAGATTGATATTGTCATCGACCTTGACATAAAACTCAGCATCCCAATTTTGAACTGCAGTACTGAAGAAGAACTTTACTTTTTTGGTCAACTCTTCTTGAGCCTCCTCATGACCTTCCTAATATAATAATAGCACATATTCAAACTCTATTTTTCACATTCATAACATCTTAAGTTATCCATATATAAGAGGTAACCTGCAACTACAAAAATGCAGAAATTTTGGTTTATTACAAATTATGAAGATAATACAATAAAAGCCAAATCATCAAATATCTATCACTTCGATTCTGTAAAAAATCAAAATCAAAATTTTGAAATATATTTTAGTTATAAAAAATTCCGAAGATTTTTAAAAGTGTTTTATGAGTAACATATCATTATATTACAGTTTTTTAACGACGATAATACTTGTAAAGCCTGGGGTAAAATATTGAACCAGATGTATTTTAATAACACTGAGATTTTATTGCTTACAAGAATCAAGAAATCCTTTGTCGACCGACTTTCCTTGTCAATATTGCGATCTAAGCTATCACCCTGATTGGGACTGCAAGTTCAAAGTGAAAAAATTATGAGAAGAGTGTCTCTATAGTAATTACCACAGTTAAAGCAGTTACAATAGTACTAATATTGGGATTAAAGTGCGAGGAAAAACCTCCGACCAATTACAAAGCGTATGACTACTCCTCTTTCTTCTAGTTTTCTCAAAGCATCACCTGCAAAGGCCGATAGGAAAATCCAGTAGTTGTTAGTAAACCAGTTTAATTATTCAAGCCACATGAGTGTAAGTATTAAGACTGATCAACAATTCATCTGAATTCAAGCCAAGCACACATTGTAAATCCGCATACGTTTCCATCAGAAATCCCAACTGACCTTTAGGCATCCAAGACCCTCTAAACATATTTCGGTTCAAATGACTACCAAATCCAGTATAAACTCCAATAACAGCGAGCAATTGGCCAGAAGAAGACACCTTTTGTTGCAAGTGATTCTTGAGGTACCCTTGACTCTTGGCCAACGTCAGGTCCATCTCAGCTTCAACAATCCTCCTCTCCAGGTCTCTGAACAACACTACCATTAATACCAAAACTAATACAAGGCACAACTCAAGTAATCTGATTCGAGGGAAACAAAAAGTAGGAGCATACTTGCATCCAAGGACTGCTAACTTGTCTTCAACTGAAAGAACCTTTGGTCTCTGACAGATGGACAGAAACATCACTAAAGTTAAATTGAATTCAAACAGGCATCATAAATTGTCACCATGTCATTTTGGTTGTTGGTTTAACTTAGAAAATGGAAATTGAACAAGAAATTTGAGTCTTGAACATTCTTTTCTTACCTAGAAATTGTTAAACTGAGCTGAATCAATGTCTTCCTAGGTCTAATGGTACAAAAATAAATAAATTAAAGTCTCAAATAAAAAGGTTTGAATGGAACCTGGCCTAAGTTCTTCTTAAGAAGATTAGCGAGTACTGTTCTGTTCTCTGCATCTTGCCACAACCTGGATGTCCCAAATAACAAGTCATCAACTTTATAATAACCATGCATTCTTAAAATGCTATCAAATCATCAAATTGTATCAGATCAAACAGAAAGCTGAGAAATTGAAACTCTACGTTTCAAATTAACCATGGCATTGGTTTAAAAATTAAAGCTGAAAGTTCATTTTTGAAACATTTCGTAGGCAATTAAGAACGCACCGGCCAGCGACGTAGAGCCAAGCGACGCAAGAGAAGAAGGCCATTAGGATAGATGGCTTGGACGTCTGAAGAGGCTTCGATCTCCATCGCCTCTCTGATTTCGTCGTTGTGGGTAAGCCTTCCATTTCAATTCTGAAGCAGTAGAGAGAGAAAGAGCAGCGCAATAGAGGGACACGAAATTTGTAGATGCAATTTAGTGGCTGATTCAGACAGAAATTATGAAACTTACATATTAGATTAAGCTGAATATGGTATGGAATCTGAAATCCAGAAACTAACTGAAGACCAAAACAAAAACTTTGAATTTTCAGGGAGAGAGAGAGAGAGAGAGAGAGAAAGAGATTAAATGGAGCGATTACTTTCTAGGCCCAACTAGTTAAATGTCCTGATTTTCTGTGAATATTGGGCCTCCAAATGGATTTGAATATTTTTGTTTTCCTAGGCGAGACCGAACTATATCAAATTAATTACGGTTTGGTTCGATTAGGTTTTTTTGATATAAGCAATATTGAGGAGAAGGGAAATCGAACTAAGACATCAAGAGCATTATAAATGCTTTTAACCACTTGAGCTACAAACCCTTGCAAAGAAAGGGCTCGACCAAACTGAACCAAGCATATTCATTTGATTTGAACGGCTCGACCAATTTTTTGCTCACACCTACTATGTAAAAAATTAAAGCACAAAAATGTCGAATTCTGTATGTTTTCTTAGCATACTAACGAAAATCCTTTTACGGTTGATTTTTGAGAAAGGAATTTAAGTTGAAGAATGAACTTTTTTTTTCTCTTGTCACCATTGATTATGGTTTGAATATGCAATCATAAATCACAATTTAAGATAACATACTAGACATCTGCGAAAAATTATTTTCATTGAATTGCAAATCTAACAATAAGCAAACAAAAACTAATACACTGTTAATCACGGCCTGCTGGTTGTCAGCATCACAACCCACTCAGATGAGACACCTAACTCCCAAAATGTTTACATCAATGTAAAACTGCATTATCAATACATAACTTTAAAAAGAAAAAAAAATGCATTGCTAGCATTGTAACATCAGGCTCTAAGCCAAAAAATAAAAACAAAAAGAGAGAGAGAGAGAGAGAGAGAGAGAGAGAGAGAGAGAGAGAAGTCCTGGCATCTCGTAATCTTTCTTGGAAAATCTTTCTTAACCATAATGATACACAATCTCTCAGCTCCTGAGCAGGAAATCAGAAGTCCACCTGAAGAGGAGGTTGATACTTCTCCATTTCAGTTTTTAACTCCTCGCAGCACCAGGTAACAAGCTCGCTAGCGATGGAACCCCTTGGTTTCTCATTTCTTCTTGTGTCCGCCTCATTTCTTCAGGATCTGTCGTTAACATAAAAAGATTGATTGAGTAACTCCGACAATGCGGGGATCAATAAGCATATTTAGTCACTGGCATGAGTATGAAGGGCATGTGTGATATCAACACAAATGGGATTCTTTTGAACAAATGCACCATAGGAAGTGATAAAACCGTAAGTGATCCACATACAGATGAAAAAACAACAATTCAATGGTAACAACCAAGTGTTTATAAATTTGTGTAAAGCCATCTAAGGAGTAAAAATTCAAAATTTACATGTCCAAGTCAGAAAAAAATATGGTACAGAAATAGTGTATGTATAAAAAGAGAATAGGATGCCGTCCCCATGAGTCATTTTGATGCAAGTAAATCTAAAGTAAACCAGAGTCTCAGGCCCATGGACGAAAAATTTAAAACATATACCAAGCATAGATCACTTACCCATGTTCTCCACTAACTTCGGCATCAGAAACACAACAACTACCATAAATCCAACCATCAGACCCATTGGGCTCTTTACAAGAGACATTATGGAGAAGGGTTCCCTTATCTATAATGAGATAAACATGACATGAGGTCAAAAATCCATAATGGTACAGAAATAGTGAATGTATAAAAAAGAATGTGAAAATCTAAACCAACCTCATAATACTGTTCCTCTCTCAATGGCTCTAAAACAAACTCATTTAGGCCCCTCCTATTTTCAGTCAGTGCTGCCTGAACCTTGCCTGGGTTTCTGGCACTAACATCAACTCGGACCTACGCAAGCATGGGAATATCAGATTTGTGATCATTTCATTTCAAGAAGTATAAAAGAGTTGATTTATAGATACAAGAATCTCACCGGAGAAAAGAAATAGCCTATTGCAGTGACTTCAATCAGATGAGTCCCCGCAGGCACATTATGGCTTTAAGTAAACACATTAAGGAAATATTGTATGCCTAGTAATTGGCATTTCATTTCATGAAGATATACTATAGTACATGCAATATCATATACATAAACATAAAGGCTGACACAAAAGATGGTATCAGAAATGAACTTATCATAAGAACGGAAATAGGATACAATGAAAAAAATCCATCAGGCCTCAGAAAGGTAACACTCTGACCAGCATTTAGTATGACTTTGACATTTGATGTTTTTTGGTAAAGGCCATATCCTTTCGCCCCCATACCTGAGGAGCAAATTCGTCAATAACGGGCATGAGCTATGCGGTTATATTATAGATGAGAGGGATGGTGAATGAACTAAATAGCAGAATGCAACCATTAAATAATTTTTTTCTTGGACTTGAAAAAATAGTGTTTCGAATCAATATTAGTGATTGAAAAGTAGAGGGTAATCCGGACTAACCCACCTAGAGCAAAGCACCAAAAAAAATTGAGCTAGTTCTCACTGATCAAATCAGGGTAAAACTCCTTAAGGCCACACATAAACTGATTAATTTAACCACACAAGCAGCCCTATTCCACAAGCCCCAATCAGATTTGACATGTATCCAGACATCCCAACACAAAAAAGCAATTAAAGTTAAAGTATTGCACAGCTTAAACCTTCCTTTTCCATTCAAATTCTCGATTTGAAGTAGTTTATCGATTGATTGACATGGAAAATTCACCATGACTGAATACAAGATTGAAACTTTGCCATTAAAAACAATCAACAGCAAGCTAATTTCATTTTAAATACATACTGTGGATCTTCACTCGACCATGGATGGTGTACCCATCAGTAGACCTGCAACAAATCATTTGAGCAGAAACATAAAAGAAATTAATTTCAAAATCGACGATGCATCGTTTGGGTAAAGAGAAGAACTTTTCAATCTTACCCGGGAGAAATTGCGAGCGACGAAGAGATAAGCGAAAAGCAGAGCTGTATGAAAAGCACGAGAATCACCGGTTTGGATCGCCAGCTCCGCGCCATAACAACAATGAAAGAGCTTCTGCGAGAGTTTCAGAGCGAGAGAGAGACTTGTTTGTTCGAAGAGTTTTGCGCGATCTGGTGTTACGCACTTAGGTAGATTAGTGTAGTAGAAGCCAAATCAGGCCCGTATACTATATGGTATTCTGATTCAAATCGGTTTTGTTTTATTTTTATTTTTAAATTACTAATTAAACTAGTATATATAATAAAAAAGATAAATCATTTTCCCATTCCCTTTTTATCCACCTATACTCCATTTTTCTAAAAAATACTAATTAATCCTTTTTTTTTTAAACTGAAACGAATTGCTAGTGTTTGTTTGAGCAGGCCTATAAGCATCCTATGGTAATTTTCGAACTCAATTAATATTTTTTTTATAAAAAAAAAATCCCTAGCTAAAACACTCATGATTCAATTCTTAGTTCTAAGTCTTTATCTTTTTGTAATTTCTATAATAATAAAAATCTGAATTTATGCTAGTAGCCAGCAAGTCATCCATAAAAAATTAGCTAGCCCACTCTTTGAAAATTTCTGACTCCGCCCTTTGACAAGCTTAAAAATGTTAGCAAAAAATTTGAACTCTTATGTAGACTTTTTCCTTGTGTTAGCAATGTTGGATTTCTTTTAGGGAGATTCACTATTATACCCAATATATGAGTCCAAATTAAAATATAAAAAAAACCTACATGAAATAGACTTTAGAAACACACTCAAAGCCTATTTACAATATAACAAAAAGGCTTTTAACTTCTTTTAAGTTACAAAACTGCCATTGATTTCTTAAAACAAACCCAACCCCAAAATCTCATAAAAAAAGACCCAAAACACTCAATAGAGTATCAAAGTAATTTAATAATCAAAATTAAATTCAATAAGGCCAGCTGTCATTTTTTAGATTTTTGTTTGTTTGTTTATAGAAATTAAATGATGTAGCGTTTATTTATAGTTTTAGTGCTAAGAAGGGGTATATGACTAAATATCTTTTTTTTTTAATTATCCAAATCCTATACTAAAAATTCAAAGACTAATTTGTATTTTTTGAGCTATACAATATGGAAGAACTATTGAATTTCTAATAGACGATTTAGATTAATTGTCAAGACAATGGGAGGAGGTGTGATAATATAAAAATTATTTTTTAGGTAAAAGGAATTGGGAAGAAAAAAAAAACATTGAGAAGGTGCGTAAAATGAGATTTTTTTTCAACCCAAAAGGTTTATTACATACAGGGCTCACACTCAAAGCTGATGATGGTGAAAAGACAAACCTCACCCCCAGAATTGATTTACACAGAGTAGGATACAACATTATATTTTCACCCTCACTTTCCCTCCACACAAACCAACCACCCATATTGAGGAGAAACTTCATACAACATTATATTTTCACCCTCACTTTCCCTCCACACAAACCAACCACCCATATTGAGGAGAAACTTCCTTACTGGTAAACTCAAGAACTTGACAACCGATCAGAGTGGAAAGAGAAAAATTGGCCCCATAAAAGAATCAGAATTGCCAAACTAAGCAAGTAGTAGTGTTCAATAAAATGCTATAACCCCAGTTTCTTCGAGAACCAATCTGAAAGATTTGCTATCACAAATCCTGCAAATACCTGCAACATACAACAAATGCAACGTAAAGAGTTCATAGATGCAACATGACACATGTTTGAATGTGTATCTTGTGCATCAGACAGCATTGAATGAAAAACTTGGTAATATAATATAGAGACCTAGACATCATTTCCTCCAAAAGCGAGTTAGAAATGCTAAAATATCTGAAAGATTTGCTATCACAAATCCTGCAAATACCTGCAACATACAACAAATGCAACGTAAAGAGTTCATAGATGCAACACAAGTTTGAATGCGTATCTTGTGCATCAGACAGCATTGAATGAAAAACTTGGTAATATAATATAGAGACCTAGACATCATTTCCTCCAAAAGTGAGTTAGAAATGCTAAAACGAAATGCCTTCTTGAACAAAGTTTTACAAAGGTACTACTAACTACTAACTACAGATGCTATATGCATAGTTATGATAATATCATACCTGAGCAGACCCAAGTATGTAAACTGCTGAATAATGACGGCCGTGGATGAACATGTCAGCAACCATAGCGAGGGGGATGGTGAGCGACATGCCCAAGGTGGCCACCAGTGGAGTTGTCCACACAACACATAGCGCCCTGTAGGAAGTTTTTTATTATTAGCCAAATAGAGAAGTGGGAGTTTAAAACATGTGACAACTCAAGTGTGGGAATCCCAGATTGAAAAAAGGATTGTTTTAACATACCAGAAGTAGTCTGAGAGTACACTTCCAACAAAGCCATTGGCAATAACAACTTCTTCCAATTTAGCAGAGTGAGGAATCGTAAACTTGGGTTCAATGCCCAATGCTGTCAATGGCCAAACTGGAGAAATAAAAAATAAAAAGAAGAGAAAAACAAGATTATTCAGTCAAGAAGTGACAGATTGCCTTTCCTTTTTAAGAACCTCAGACATATTTCCACCAAGCTAGCACTGTGCCTTGCTTGATTTCTAGATATCATATTCACAAGGAGAAAAACTGAAGTAATGCCATAAAAATAGCCTCTTACTGTACCACTTATTACAATTAAAAAAAGTAAATTCCTCTTACAGACAGGCTATGTAGAATAGCATAGATGCTTTTGCATTCCTATGTAAAGTAGAGCAAAAGAACCCAGATGACTGGGGACATGGAAACCATTGTGTGCATAAAGAACCCTCTTCGTGAACTTTGGTAATTGATAGTTGAAAGCATTAAATCTCAAGCAACACTTACCAAGCCACCATAATGCTACAAGTGTAAAAAGTCCAATGTACCCAAACAACTTTTGCACATCAACCCTTTCTCCTCCCTCACCAGCAAACTTTTTAAGGAGAACTATATCATTAACAGTAAAATAAATGTTAATACTAATGTCAAAATAATTTAGGAAAAAAGAATGCCAAGATATAAATGAAAACATATATTTCCCAACCAGTAAATAGACCATATGACATGGCTGAGAGAAGGCCAAAAAGATCTCCAACAAGAGAGCGTTTCCCATTGCTGAACAAAAATATTAACTGTCAATGCCAAAACATGCATTACATAGAGCAATTTGATGCATAATATCGGGAACAGATGATATTGGTATGTAAAGAGATATGTTATCTTCCATCAAGGAAGAGACAAATAAAATGGAAGTCAACAATAATTTGGATGTCAGCAACAGAGATGGAGTAAAAGCTTACGCAGCACTCAGTTGTGACTCATCTGTAGCCCAAGTTTTGCCCAGAGTTGTCATGGCTACACCAGCCATGCTGACAAAGACAGCCACCACTTTTGCTATATTTAAAGAATCTTCACCCAAGAATGCACCAACGAAAAGAGTAAAGAGTCCTGAAGTCGAGGATAATACTGTTGTACTTGCAACACTTGTGCGTGCAAGGGCAGCATTTGAAAAATACTACCAAACTTCACCCAAGAATGCACCAACGAAAAGAGTAAAGAGTCCTGAAGTCGAGGATAATACTGTTGTACTTGCAACACTTGTGCGCGCAAGGGCAGCATTTGAAAAATACTACACAAAAAAAGAATAAGAATTTTCTTGATGTCCTTCACACTGATTTTATATTATCAATTCCACAAAAAATGAATAGACCTTTCCACGAAATGCATCTCATTAGACAAACACATATATATGTAAAATTTCATGTCTGCAAGGAAATTTCTGGGACACGTGTAACACTTCAAATTCAATCGAAATGTATTCTTGAATAAAGTAGCTTTAGGAAGTTCCTTACCTCTGTAAAAAACCAGAGAGGGGCAATGTAAAACCCATAAGTAGCAATTTGCCTTGCAGTAACCTCTTTATCATGTTTCGGCACAGTTAAATCATCTTTGTATTTAGAAACCAAAGGTATTGCTTCTGCACAAGGTGAAAGGTCTGCATCACTGTCTTTTCTGGTCAAGGACCCATGAATTTCCAATTCAAAGTCTTTCTGCCCTCCATTGTGTTTTAGAGGAGAACTAAATCCAGCAGAAAACTCATTCATACTTTCTGCATTTTTACCACTTTTAGAAGAGCGACGTTTTAGTAAATTACACAACCAATCCTTAATGAATGCTATTGGGATGTATACTACCATAAGAGAAGCTCCAAGATATGTTACGGCAAATGGCTGCTTATAGTCTGTAAATATATCCTGTAGAGACAGTATTGGTCAGCTAGAACCTCAATAAGATATAGAGCGTGGGCACTGCACACAGTATTATTAAATATATAAGTAAATACAATGCACCGTATCATAACATAGAATCAAAGATTTTCTATAGCTCATGAATAAATTTTCTGGCATCTCAACACAATGATATTAAGGGAAAGAAAAAAAAACCCTTATATCAGATCCCAATAGATTGGCAATCAAAGTCTTATATGCAGAAATATTTCGCTTGAAGCAATTAGACACAATCTTCTGCTAAAAGGGTCTCAATTCCATGTAGCTTTCAGGAAGTAGCTTGAGTTTAAGCAGTTATCAGCTCTCCCATGGTCAAGATGATTAAATAGTCACAATTGTTGACTCACTTCAACAAAATAGTCATAATTGGTTTACCAACTAATCATTTAAAACGCTCATTACTAAGTTTGAGATGATGCATGGTGACTCGAAAGCAATTAAACATGTAGCGTGTTCGGATTGAACTTAATACCAACCAACTAAGATGAGGCAATAACAGAAAAAGGTTAAATCTTAGCTGGTGTTTTCTTTGGTATGTCCTTCAGTCCCTTAGATACCAAAGGTGACAGATGACTGTGCTTATGCAACTGAATGCTAGTTCTGTTCTGGAAAATATTATATTTACAGTGTTCCTCGAATGGGTGAAGCTGAGTGCTTTAAATAAATTCAAGCAAACATCCAAACTTCCATTATATGAATAGCTTCTCTTCCTTTCTAGAAGAGTTCAAAGACAAAAGCTTTAGCTAGCAAGAGCACACAATTGGGTACAAATCCATATCAAACTCCAATCTTTTCATGAAGCCTAATAACCCATAACCCATCAGGCAAAAAAAATAAAATACAAATCACATTCATATTTCACCCAAAACTCCAAAAATAGTTATGACAAATTTAGAAAGAGAAAAATAAAGGACTCTAACCTGGGTGACTTCTGCAGAGGTAACCCAAATGACAACAACAGCAGCAATTAAGAACAACCCAGCTCTGTATCTCCAACCCATAATAAACCCAGATAGAGAAACCAGAAGAATTTCAAAGATCTGGTTGGTCCTCCTTAGATCTTTGAAATTGCCTTTGATATTTTCCCTGGTCACCGACCTTATAGCATATGAGATCTTGGGTGGGTGACAGGGTGTCCCGAATTCCAATATCTGGCGTATATTTAGGTGAGAGAGAGAGAGAGAGAGGCCCGGTTGAGGCGGGGCTGCTGGTGTGAGACAAGGGGAATGGGGTTGGCTTTCTTGCAGGAAATAAAGAAATCTTAAATTTCGGGTAGAAAGAGAAGGAGAGGGAAAGTGTTGAGACCAACAAAGAAAGAACTGAAAACGTTTTGGTTGTTATTTCATCTGTTATAAGTTTCAATTTTTATTATTACAAAATATGTCTTCTTTTTCATACGGTAATGTTACAAAAAAGAAAAAGTTTAATAATTGTACAATGGAAAAGTATATTTCCCTTATTTCCCTTCACATTATAAGAAAAACAGTGAGCCAACGGGTCTAACTCATTGAAAAAGTACATTTATTTACAGATCAATAGTCTCATGTTCGAACTTCGGTGTGTGTGTGAGCCCTTTCCTTTTAGTTTAGACTATCATTTATATTCAAAAATAAAAAGTGAAATATATATTTTTTGTTGGTTTAGAATTTTGTGTTATTAATTTTCCATCCCTTTCTTTCTCTTTTTCTCATGTCTTGATCAATCATAAAATCCAAATCTATTTATAGGACCCTCGAAATTTTATGACATTTCCATATAAATCGCATATCCCACTCACTTATTCGATTTCACTAAGTTGTGACGGTATGTTGAACCAAATACAAGGCATGATTAAAACTAAAAACAATAAGATGTATTCAACTAGAGGAAAAAGCTAATTTTTCAAATAGAATTAAAATAAATAAATATAAAAAGAAAAGATGCTCCTTATAAATATCAAATTATAATTATTGGATAAAAAAAATATCAAGTGTGTGGGATGAGAACCGATTGATCGAAATCAAGAAATAAGATAATATATAATAGTAGCACTATTTCAAAAAAATAATTAATTTATTATTCAAACTTTTTGAAAGGTAACCAAAAATTTGTCAAAGATATGTACATAGCTCAATGGCTAGGATGATCAAATTTTTTTAAAAAAAATTATATTTTATTAGCCAACAAAAAATTGTTTAGGTGTTTTTTTTGCGTAAGAAATCAGATTGTAGAAAATTAAACATACAGCTTCTGTAGTTGTGAGATATATAAAACGTATGCGCTATAAAATAATCGTTGTTGGTAGAAAAGACAATAAGCATGCCAACAGAAAAACATTTATACAAAGAACATGACATTTCCAATGATAGTTGCAGGTAGGAGGAGAATAAAAATATAAAAATGTGTAGATAATGGCATTATTTTTAGGACAGTGATGTTAACAAATTTATCATGCATTGTTTTTTAAGTAAAGAAAATACACCAACTATACCCGGCATGTTACGTAAATAATATAAAATCTCGTGTCGGATGTTTGAGTCTCTTCGTTTATCAATTGATTTTGAATTAGATAATCTAATTTTGATAAGTGTAGCTCCTCCTATGCATAAACAAATTTAAATTTATACATAAGAGGATAATTAATCTGTAGATAAATTAGAATATAAGAACATTCTTTTATCATGCATTTTTTACGTAGCAGAAAATTCATCTATAAAAGCAGCATGTTATGTTTCAGACTACAAAATCTGGTATTGAGTGTTTTCATATCTCTGTCATTTTTTTTTTTGAATAAGATAGCTTAACTTTTATTTTGATTAGATTCGAGAAAATAGAATTATAAACTTGTCCTAATCCTAACACGACCGCTTACCCCTCTCTCATCACTTTTTGATAAACCTTTGTCATGGATTTATTTCACTAAATTAAATTTTGTTTTGAGTCCAAACTACAAGATTTGAGTATGGGGTGTCTAGTTTATGAGAGCCACAAAGTACGGGCTAAAAGCATCTCCAGCAGCTAATTCAACAACTTCGGAATTCTAAAATAGGTTAGTCACATCATCAAAACCGCTTTCTCTCTCTTCAAGACTAGTAAGTTGACTTTGGTTATTCAAATATTTAATTTTACTTTGGAATAAAACCTACCTTCAAAATGTTAAAAACATGCAAGGGCACAAAATATTAAAGTAGGAAACAAAGCTTTTCAAATTGCCATATAAGTCAACAAACTTCAATTTGAAGATTTTAGTTTTAGATTCGAGAAAATAGAATTATAAACTTGTCCTAATCCTAACACGACCGCTTACCCCTCTCTCATCACTTTTTGATAAACTTTTGTCATGGATTTATTTCACTAAATTAAATTTTGTTGAGTCCAAACTACAAGATTTGAGTATGGGGTTGGGGTGTCCAGTTTATGAGAGCCACAAAGTATGGGCTAAAAGCATCTCCAATAGCTTATTCTAGGCACGGTCTGGTTCGGCCCGATTTTCAGCCAAATTTAAAACCGAAATTGTACTGTTTAATTGGTTCGGTTCGGTCCGGTTGTGATGAAAAAGTAATTATTTAAACAAACCAATCCGGACCTGTTTAGATCCGGTTCGGTTGCGATTTTCTCGGTCTGAACCAGCAAACAATCCCATGTCACTTTTTTTTCAAACTTCTCCATCATACAATCATCTTCCCAGGTCCTCATTCGTCATTTGTAGGCGCATGAAGGAAAAAAAAGCCCAAAATCATATTTCAGTAAAATAACAAAAATCTTTCAGCTTCTCTTGCTGCATTTTTCCAGCAACAGATCCAGTAAAACAAAAAACAGATCCTCCAATCTATCGAGCAAAACAAAAGGAGAAATCAGACAGAGAGGAGAGGAGAGGAAGAGGAGAAGATGGCTCATTAAGTCAATATATACTTCATACTAAAATCCCATAAAATCAAGTTTTCTTATTTGATGTGTAAGGAATAAAAGCCGCCAAAAATTATCTTGAGAAAATGATTATTAAGAAAAACCATTTTTCATACTTAGACCTCCACTAAAAAATTTATGAGTCCGGCAGTGCTTCCAATCCATTGAACAAAGCTTCAATATGGATATGCCCATGGCAAGTCAACATACCTAATTTTTAAATTTTTTAAAACCTCTCTAAATCGTTTCGTTTTCTATACCTATATTCTAGCTAATTCCGAAGGTAGAAGGAGGTATCTATTAAACTAATTAAACTTCTGCATACTCGAGTTAGGTTAGTTGGCAAAGACAGTGAGCCTGTCCCTTTGCACTCAAGTTCAAATCATCTTTCTCATAAATTAGATCTTCGCACTCAAGTTCAAATCATCTTTCTCATAAATTAGATTAATTTATAATAGTTTAGACTATTGTTTGTTAAAAAAAAAAACTAATTCAATATATAGCTACTCTAAATTATTTTAATTCATGGAGTAGATAGAGTTCCAAACTAACAGGTGCAACGGTCGACCACACTGACATAATCAACTTATGGAAATGAATTCAATTTCTAAATGATCAAAATAACTGTTAATTGGGCTGAGTTAACTTAAAATTCGATTTTTTTGGGGCCCAAGTCTTTTTTTGATTTTTTCAATGATTGTTGACTTTTTTTGTCAACTCGATTTTTTCCGATTTGGACCAGCCCAGTTCGACTCGGTTGTTCGGTTTTGCAATTTACATGCCCACTCCTAACTTATTCAATAACTTTGGAATTCTAAAATGGGTGAGTCACATCATCAAAACTCTCTCCAATATCCTTGTAAAATTCAGTTATTAAAGCTATAACATCTTTCTCTCTCTTCAAGACTAGTAAGTTGATTTTGGCTCTTCAAATATTTAATTTTACTTTGGAATAAAATCTACCTTCAAAATGTTAAAAACATGCATTTTTTCTTTTCATACAATAAATACATTGACATTTTTCACA
This sequence comes from Prunus avium, assembly GCF_002207925.1. The sequence continues at coordinate 209,463 of NW_018922044.1, read as the reverse complement.
TATTTTCACATTTTTCATTCTTTTCAATAACATTGCATTAATTGAATTGAAGAGTCTGCTAGGGCACAAAATATTAAAGTAGCAAACAAAGCTTTTCAAATTGCCATATAAGTCAACAAACTTCAATTTGAAGATTTTAGTTTGTGACTATTGTTGGACACCTTGAAAATGGAAATTTCTCCACACTTTCCTCCATTTTTGGCTCTCTCTCCTCCGCACAAACACTTCCATTTTCGTCCTCATTGGACTGCAAACCCACCTCCAATCTCTGCACACCCATAAGCTTCTTGATCAGGTCCTCTTCAAGCATTAAACCAATCACTTCCTCTCTGCCCAAAATCGCAATTTCAAGAAGGCAATTCATGGCTGCAGCTTTAGTTGACAAGTCTTCAGAGCCCAGGAGGCAGTGCAGCTCCATCTCCCCTCACCGAAAAAACCATTGTAGGTGCTTCAAATTGCCCCTTTACTCAACTGATGTACATATTACTTTATTTCCATTTTCAACATTTAAGTAAATGTCTTTGTCCTTTTACTTTCATTAATTTTTATATTACTCCATTTACTTAAGTTTACAATATAAATAAGGAAGTATCCCCCATTTGGATTCAAAAAAAAAAACTAGAAAATTAAATTCCCACCAAATCAAAATATGAAAAATTAGTTTTAGTGTAAAATACGATTTAGGCTAAAAAGGATGGCTCATTAAGTCAATATATACTTCATACTAAAATCCCATAAAATCAAGTTTTCTTATTTGATGTGTAAGGAATAAAAGCCGCCAAAAATTATCTTGAGAAAATGATTATTAAGAAAAACCATTTTTCATACTTAGTCAATATTGCACTTCCGCTAAAAAATTTATGAGTCTGCCAATGCTTCCAATCCATTGCACAAAGCTTCAATATGGATATGCCCATGGCAAGTCAGCATACCTAATTTTTAAAATTTTAAAAACCTCTCTAAATCGTTTCGCTTTCTATACCTATATTCTAGCTAATTCTGAAGGTAGAAGGAGGTATCTATTAAACTAATTAAACTTCTGCATACCTGAGTTAGGTTAGTTGGCTAAGACAGTGAGCCTGTCCCTTCGCACTCAAGTTCAAATCATCTTTCTCATAAATTAGATTAATTTATAATAGTTTAGACTATTGTTTGTTAAAAAAAAAAACTAATTCAATATATAGCTACTCTAAATTATTTTAATTCATGGAGTAGATAGAGTTCCAAACTAACAGGTGCAACGGTCGACCACACTGACATAATCAAGCACCTCTGCAACAACAGTAGCTGCCTCTGCATCAGAAACAGAGGCCTCTCTCACTCTCTTCAGTATTTCCAATTTAAAAGCTCTTTTCTCACCCTGCTCCAATCCTTCCCCAACTTCCACTTGCACTGCAAAACTTGCCACACACCTTGAAAATGGAAATTTCTCCACACTTTCCTCCATTTTTGGCTCTCTCTCCTCCGCACAAACACTTCCATTTTCGTCCTCATTGGACTGCAAACCCACCTCCAATCTCTGCACACCCATAAGCTTCTTGATCAGGTCCTCTTCAAGCATTAAACCAATCACTTCCTCTCTGCCCAAAATCGCAATTTCAAGAAGGCAATTCATGGCTGCAGCTTTAGTTGACAAGTCTTCAGAGCCCAGGAGGCTGATAATTCTTGGGATTTCTCCATTGATGTCATCAACCAGAGGGGTTCTGATGATTTTGACTAGTCCAGTGAGGACTTGAATCGAACAAGATGAACCCATTTGAATTAAAGCTCTAACAATCGGACCCATCAGCACCAATCCCACAAAAACATCCTTATTGAATTTAACCAGACCAAGAACAGCAAGAGCAGCTTGGTCTCGAACCCAATTCGAAAACTTTGAGTCACAAACCATAAATTCAAGAAAAGAAAATACCTTTGCTCTCAAAATTAACTGCTGATACTGTTTATCAAACCCTTGGCCCAACCTGTTCTCTAAACCCATCAAAGCCTTCACCTTTTTATCGTCTTCGACAGACTCTTCCATAGTTTTCACAAAACTTTGTACGTTTTTCTGATCTACGTACGCTTGAATCTCTGCTTCCATGGCGTACCCAATTTGGGAAATTTTGTAATTGGTGATTTGGCGGTGGAGGAGGGACCGGAGGCCATAGCCCTGCAGTTTTTCGAGCTTTTCGAAAAGGGTTTTGAGGTTGCTGAGCAACTGATTGAGCTTGAAGAGACTTGGGTCTATGGAAATAACGGGGTCGGCTTTGGTTCCGAGCTCTAGAAGAGCTTCAATGGCGGTGCTTATGTCGTAATTGTTGTATATAATTGAAATGGGGTTGCTTTGTAGGTTTTTAGAAGCTTTCTTCAGAGCTTCTAGCGGCGGGAGAAGATGTTGGTTCTCTACTTCCTGCTCAGCTTCGTCCATGGTTACTTTGCTTGCTTGGGTTCGAAGTTCAGTGATTTGAAGCTGTTTGAGAAAGTGGGTCAACTACCAGTCTATTAAAGGCATGGGCTTGTCGACTAACCGTTCAAACCTCATACGGCACTCATTAAAATTAGAGTGGACGTAACGCCACCAAAATCTCATTTAGCAAATCTGAGTTTTGAACTCCCTCCTGTATATCCTAACAGTTTAGAATATCGCATTTGTCAAAGAAAAGTTATAATCTCATTTGTTAATATGGTTAATTATGTATGATATAAAATGAACTTTTATGGCATGTTTATTTACCATCGATAGGTATGATAAGAAATGGAATTATTCTAATTCATGACCTTCTCATGTTTACTATCACATAAATACACATAAAGAATAAAAAATTATGTGGTTCTTACCTTAAAATATGTGATTCAATATGCTCAAACCTAGCGCCTAGGTGCATGTGTAAAAAACAGTATAGCCGCTCAGCTATACTATTTTGTTTTTATATATAAAAAATTACCGTAGTATAGCCGCACGGCTATACTCTTTAAATATATTATATTAAAAATGTATCGCTGCGCGGCTATACTTTTTATTAAAAGACTTTCCTAGTTGCATTAGTTTATAGATATTAATTTGTTAGTTTCAATATATCCAAAGCATATATTGAAGACAGAGAAATTTCACAGTAAATCAGTCTTAGAATTCAATTTTTTCTTCTTCTTGTATTGTGGGAATGTTTGTCTTTGATCTACCTCGTTCCCTCGAGTGTTAATAAATTCTTTTATTGCACACATTATTTGTCGTAGAGAATTGCATGCTGAGTTGGAGTGTTCTTGATAGTTGCTTCACTTTTCAAACAACACTTTACATAAAGAATACTATCACCTCTCTTACTACTAATCCACAAATCTTTGTTTGAAATTGTTGTTCTAGTTGGCAAAGAGATTGCAAAACAACCATCTTGCATTTTTGTTACAACAAGTAAAAAGTAATATTAGCCTCTCACATTTCTTCATAGTTAGTAAAATACGGAAAGGGAAAAATACGAATACAATACGTACGTGTTTTATTCGGCAAAATCCAGGAGGGCACACAGGGCACCGGTAGGAAAAAAAATATGAGACTAGAACACGGGTGAGCACAACACACGGGTCACCAGAAAAGTGGGCTCTGATGCCATGTCAAACAAAGTAGGGTAAATATTTAGTTATGCTCAGATACGCTCATATTTGCTCATATTATTATTCTTCTCCAATATGGAGGTATTTATACAAGTTCCTCAGATACGCTCATATTTGCTCATATTATTATTCTTCTCCAATATGGAGGTATTTATACAAGTACAAAGATGTGTTAACCCCAAATAAAATAGAAAATATATCTAAATTACAATAGGAAGTAAATCTCTATTACAATAGGACTAAATAATAATTGATAAGTACCCAAAATTCTAATGAAATAAGGAACCAAAATCCTAACTAAGTAAAGACTCGCCAACACTCCCCCTCAAGTTGGGCAAAGATATTTCGCAGGCCCAACTTGACAAGCGAGTCACAAAACACCATACTTGAGAAGCACCAATTGTAGAGAAGGTCTTTTCGTCAACCACAAGTGAAACAAGTGACAAACTAAAGCAAAGTTCAC